>JAOTOM010001490.1:0-70298 GCA_034440615.1 Ashinkailepas kermadecensis | reverse complement strand
ATTTGGGCCCGCCGATTACCTTCGTGTATTGTCCCCCCCCACCCCTCCAATAATTTTCAGAAATCAACGCCTCTGAAGCTGTCTTATGAAAAGACACCAGAAGTTAAATTCCCCCAGTCAGGCTTCTAGATCCGCTCCTGAATCGAAGACAGGCAGCTCGCCTACAATCTGCTGACGGCAACTGGTAGCTGATTGGGGTGCATCTTGTTGGGTTGACGGCAACGCCGCAAGCTCCATTGAACAGTCGTCTTCCTTTTAGTAGCATGTGCCAGACTCGGCGCATTTGCTACATTCAGCTACAAAACTGTGTGCCTGTGTTTGTCTGGGGACATATCAGAACCTCTAATACCCAAAACCTATAATGGTACAGAACCTATAATACTCAAAACCTATAGTGCTTCAGAGCCTCTAAATAGTCGTCTTGGGGGAATTTTCAATACCTATAATACTCAAAACCTATAATGCCTCAAACCACATAATGCTTGGAACATATAGTTGTTCAGAACATATAATACCCAAATCCTATAATGCTTCAAAGCCTCTAATACTACGTCCTGTGGGAACATTCAAAACATATAATGCTCAAAACCTATAATGCTTCGAAACCTATAATGCTCAATTCCTATAATGCTTCGTTTCAACTAATATTCAGAAAGCATAACTCTGGAAACAGCTAGTGCTTCAAAACCGCTGAAGCTCAAAGCCTATAATGCACAGAATCTATAATGCTCGGAGCCTATAATGCTCAAAACCTATAATATCAGCTGACGACCGCATGATATAATCGGCCGTACGGTTCACTCCGCGCCTCCACCGTAGTCTACCAATGGGAGACACCGCCCGAAAGCTTCCAGGTGTATCCGCTAGAGCGGCGACACATGTGAGTGTAGGACATGAATTGCTCGCCGCATTGGCCGCGTTCATGCATTTGGCTTGTGAAGAGCAGGATATTGGAGTGAATGCTCCCTGAATTAAATTACTTGTCGTTGATTTATAAGCTGAGTCACTGGTTTTACGAATAGGCAATTTCAGTGTCTAAGTACCACGTGGGGATCCAGCTTTAATAAGTGCTGTGGCCGATTATTCCTCTTTGACCGCTGCCGGGCTGAAGTAGAGGAGACCTGGCGCTCGTGTTCCCTTGCATGGAATAGGTATGCGTATGCTGTAGACCAATGACGTACCTATAATTTGTATCGGGGGGGGAGATTTTGAGGATGCCCAGGTTTGTCCAGTAATACCAATCATGCTACGTTTCAGTGGCATAATTAGGAAGTGGCGCAGCCAGAAGTTTCTGAATGTGGGGGGGGGGTGACGAAAAAAATGTCATGAAACAGAGATCTTTTCCCCAAAATAACGAAATACATAAAACAACACCCCTGTTCAGGGGTGCTGTTTTATGTGCTCCGTGTCCCTGTGGAATGCCTATGCCAGCTGGAAAGAGGAATCTCAGCGGAAGCGGACCTCTAACAGCTGAGGAATAAACAGGGTGCTTGATGGTCAGAGAGGGCTGGGATGATCTTTCGATTTGAAAGTGCCCGTGACGGAAGAACAAGACCCCTAAGTGCTAAAGTGAACTAGTGAGGTTCCATCTCAGATCCGAAATGTCCCCGAGATGAGAGCATGGATTGACCCAGGATGACGCTTGCATTCTCAAAGCACCTAAGTGCCTAGAAAGATGCTTTTCATCTCAGTAGAGGAGCATATATAGCCAGTAATTTTCCGCATATTACGAAGAACGTTGCCCGAATTGCCCAAAAGGGTGCCTACATTCTCAAGCCACACAGCTGTTCGGAATAGCAACGGTATTGGCGAGATAGGCGCCTGATCTCACGGACTACCTTTGTCTTCCAGCTGCCTTATTATTTTACTGATTTTAGCTGGGTGGATACAGTCAACCGATTGGGTTCAAGCTGATTCTACTGGAAGGACACTTGCCCACCCAGCTAACATGCTACCCGAGGTCCTGCTTCCTTAGACGATGGCAGAGATTATAAAGACATAAAGACATAAAAGATCAGTGCAACTATGAGCCACAAGGGCCCTTCTTGGTTGCACTTTGTACACTGAACCAGTCGCCCACCAAATCTGTCAATCAACCCACCCTGGAATACAGAAAAACAAGCCCCCTATTCTTATAATGATTGTCTATGCCGTTTTTAAAGATGTTCAGTGTGTTGCTACTGACAATTGTTCCTGGCAGCTGGTTCCAGTGTTCTACTACCCTATTGGTGAAGAAAGACTGTCTTAACCTTCTCCTGCTGTGATTAACTTTAATTTTGAATTGATGACCTCTAATTGCATCATTTCTGTTCAATTCAAACATTTCCCTTAGATATCCCTGCTCCTGACCATGAACAAATTTAAAAACCTCGATGAGATCTCCTCTCAGCCTTCTATATCTAAGTGAAAACATATACAATTTCTTCAATCTTTCCACATATGCCAGGTTGCCTATACCATTAACCATTTTTGTTGCCCTCTTTTGTACTCTCTCTAAAAGCCAACAATCTTTCTTATAACTAGGGGACCAAGCTTGGACACAGTATTCCAAATGTGGCCTGACATATGCACAGTAAAGCTTCCTGATGACCTCCTCACTTTTGTATGACACATTCCTCTGTATCGCCCCAAGCATTCTTAGTGCCTTCTTCCTGGCTTCTTTGGTCTGTTCTGATGCCCCCAATTTTGTGTTCAAAATAACACCTAAGTCCTTCTCCTGCTCAGTCACAGATAGTACTTGGCCATCCATCAAGTATGGCGCCTTCATATGCTGCCTACCTACATGCATGACTTTGCACTTATCAAAATTAAACTTCATTTGCCATTTTTCGGACCACTTCACAAGCTCGTCTAAGTCGTTCTGCAGCAAAACCTGCTCATTGTGCCCTGTTATTGCCCTAAAGATCTTCAAATCATCCGCAAATTTCAAAACCTTACTGCTCAGGCCACATTCAATGCTATTCACAAATATAATGAACAACAGTGGCCCCAGTACCGACCCCTGAGGGACTCCACTGAGAACATTTTGCCATGATGACTTTGTACCATTAAGCATCACTCTCTGCTGTCTATCTGAAAGCCACAACTCAATCCATTTTAGGATGCTACCTGCAATGCCATGGACCTGAAGCTGCATCATTAACCGTTTATGGGGTACCTTGTCAAAGGCCTTACTAAAGTCAAGATATGCTACATCAACCTGATTTCCCTGATCAAATTGTTCTGTAGCAAAATTTAAAAAGTCCAAGAGATTTGTGAGACACGATCTGATCTCCCTTTTCTAAACCCATGTTGAGTATCTTGAATCAATCTGTTTCCTTCCAGAAAACTAACTATTCTATCTTTGATAATTGATTCGAGTACCTTGCAGACTAGGGATGTGAGGCTTACTGGCCTATAATTTTCAACTTTCCCTCTTTTTCCTTTCTTGAAAATAGGAACTACATTTGCCCTTTTCCAATCTGTTGGAATTTCATTTTGTGAAACTGATCTACAAAATATTATGCTAAGTGGAATTGCCAGTTCCTTTTCAGCTTCCCGCAATACCCTAGCATAAATTCCATCAGGTCCTGCTGCCTTGTTTGGCTTTATTTTTCTGATATAATTGAAAACAACATCACTATCAATGAAATCAATATTGTGTATCTGATCACCTGTCACTGAACTGCGGTTCACGGTTGGCAAATTTGTCACATCCTCCACTGTAAACACTGATTTAAACTGCTTGCTCAGCTCCTCAACCATCTCACCATCCCCACTCAATATAGTGCCGTTTACTTCCAGTGGACCAATTGTGCTTGAAACTTTACTTAGCTTGTAGAAACTAAAGAACGTTTTACTGTCCCCATTACAGTTCCTAGCCAAATCCAATTCTTTTGCCCGCCTTGCTGCTCTGGTTTTCTGCTTCACAGCATCTCTAGCTTTTTGATACGACCTTAGATTTACGACATTTGAAGCTTCCTTAAATACTCTAAATGCATCTTTCTTAGCCTTAATTGATCTCCTCAAATCTGGTGTAAGCCATGCTGGCTTTCCTACACTTCTTTTGCGCCTTCGCTTTTGGGGGACATGTCTAATCTGAATTTCCCTCAAGTAAGATTTGAACTTTTCCCACATTTCACAGGCATTTAAATCAAAAAATTATTCTTCCCATTGTATGGCAGTTAAAGCCTCTCTCATGGAGTCAAAGTCTGCCCTGTTCAAATTTGGAATCTTTGCCAAGTTATCCTTGATTGTCCCTGCTATTTGTACCTTAAATCTCACTATGTTATGGTCACTTCTTCCCAGAGTTTCTCCTACAGTCAAGCCTTGAACTAAATCACTTAAATCTGAGTAGACGAGGTCCAAGAATGAGCCCTGCCTGGTTGGTTCCATTACAAACTGGTGTAAGAACAAGTCCACTTCAAGGCATTTCCTAAACAGTTTACATGATGGGGAGTCAACACCAACATGTTCATATCCTTTTATATTAAAGTCACCAAGAATAAGGCATTTCCTCTGAAAGTTTCTACTGATTTCCTCACAAATCACCTTATCGAGCTCCAGTTGCTGAGAATGTGGCAAGGTTCCTGATCGATACAAAGCTCCAATCCTCAGTTTATTGCTATTGCCTCTTCCCACAGCAACATCAAGCCAAATGGACTCCACAGACACATTTTTTACCCCATCTGCTACTTTCTGAGAACTGTATAAACTATTCACATAGAGCATTACACCACCCCCTTTCACTGCTGGACCCCTATTGCATGAAAACATATTGTATCCCTGGATCTCATAGTCCTGCAAGTTATCCCCAAAATATCCCTCACTGACCCATGCCTCAGTAATGCAAACAAAATCTGGTTTCTCCTCAGCAACATAAAACTTGAACTCATCAAATTTGGATCGAATGCTCTGAGCATTAAGCATCATACACTTAACAAAAGTTCCATAACCCTCTTTGGCTTTTTCATGTTGAGTAGCTCTATCATCTTTGGATGAGCTACCACTCTGCCCCTTGATCTACTGCTACCCCTATTTGCTGACTGTGAGGTGTTTGCAAGACCTCTCTCTCTATCAGCTACATCCCCCCATGACCTGCCTAGTTTCCCTGTTTCCTAATGAGAGCCTCCTCATACCTATTGCTGAGCAATTCAACTCCTCTCTTGCTCAAATGTAACCCATCTAATGCAAACATTTCAGTCCTCCCCCAGAAATCCCCCCACAAATCCAAGAACCCCACCCCAAGTTCCTTACAAATCTTGGCCACCCTGGTATTCAGCCCAATGGCCCTCGAGTACCACTCTATGCTTGCCTTAACCATAGGGAGGATGGATGTTACCATTCCTCGTTTCCTACTCACAGCTAACCTACCTATCAAAGCCCTATACTCTTGCATTGTTTCCTCTGTTTTTGCTTTTCCTACATCATTTACACCAACCTGCACAATTACTGTTGTGCTCTCTCCACTACCCTTCATCACTCCTTCTATCCTATCACCAACATCCTTTACCTGGGCCCCTGGGTAGCAAACACGAGTCCGTTTGTTGGGGTTCCTGCTACAAAAAGTACGGTCCATGTACCTCACTCTTGAGTCCCCTATAACTAAAACTTCCCCCTCTCTACCATCAGCTGCCTGGTCGTTCCTCCCTTCCTCCTTAGCAGCATTTCTATCTCTCTCTTGCAGTACCTCAAATCTATTATTAGTTTCAATGCCTTTGTCAATTTTCCTTAAAGCTAGTCTCGTACTCTGGCGTCTAGCTACTTTCCACTCTCTACTGTCATGGTCTATACTATCTCCACCCCTATCACTCCTAGACTCCTGCACCTGGCTTGCCTGGCTGACATTTCCTATGGTGGGCCCTGCCACCAAACACTTCAGACGCTCCACCTTTATGAATGTGACTGAGATGATGGGACCATTCATTTTCTGTGCAAATGCTTAACTTAGCCTAACCTGTCTTTGGAGAAAAAAAATTAAAAACAAAATTAGACAAAGCTACAGCATTTTATTTCCTAAAGATTTTCAAAATTTAAAAACCTAACCTAACCTAACCTAACCT
Source organism: Ashinkailepas kermadecensis (assembly GCA_034440615.1). Classification (NCBI taxonomy): domain Eukaryota; kingdom Metazoa; phylum Arthropoda; class Thecostraca; family Neolepadidae; genus Ashinkailepas; species Ashinkailepas kermadecensis. The sequence continues at coordinate 64,257 of JAOTOM010001490.1, read as the reverse complement.
AACATGAGTTGCTCTTGAATAAAAAAAATATTTGTAAATTTGCAGTTTAAGGTGTTTTTATTTGTTTTTTGTGATTTTTTTTTCAGAATACTATGTTCATGAAGGTGACTAAGATGAGGGCACTACTTATTTTCTGTGCAATCAAACCTAACCCATTTGTTTGCTTTATGGAAACAAATATGTGAAAAACTTGTCTTGTTACCACATTAAACCATAAAAATACCGGTTTGGTTAGGTTAGGCTAGTTTAGTTTTTTAGGTTGGAAATTTATTTTCAAGTTTTCAAAAATTTGCTCAAAATCAGAAATTTTTCCTTCCAAAGTAGCTGACGTTAGGTTAAGCTAGGTTTGGTTCGGTTTTCTATTTTATAAAGTTTTCAGAGAATATATTGCTTAAAATTGTTTTGTTTTTTTCTCCAAAGGAGGTTAGGATATGCTAGATTAGGTTATGTTTGTTATGGTTATTAGGTTATCGTATGGATTCACTAATGAGTGAATACATATCATTCCCACTGGAGTCTAAAAGCTCCATCATAACATTACGCATAACGTATATCACAAGAGCCCATCTCGATTCTACTGCTCACTTAACCATCGCCCGCATAGGGAGGGGGGGGATGCAACTCCCTAAGTTTTTTGTGTATTCCTTCCAAACCGATGAACAGATCGCTGCGATATTTTCAGTACCCTTTGGGGCAACCTTTTGACGACTTTTGGTGAACTTTTTTGGGAGGTCATGTCAGGTCACGGAGTTATGAGGTCGTAAAGGGGAGCACCTCCGACCAGTTTTCAACAAATACGTGATTAGCGCACCTAAACATGACATTGTTACCTACATCGACTGGTATTATGTGTTTTGCAATCGTAGTGTACGTATTCATCTTAGAGTATAGTATTTCGGGATCGGTTAACCCTCGCCCGTATAGGGGGGGTGCAACCCCTAAGGTGTTTTGTTTATTCCTTCCAAACCGATGAACGGATGGCGTTGAGGTTTTTCAGTACCTTCTGGGGCAACCTTTGACGACTTTTGATATAATTTTTTTGGGAGGTCGTGTCAGGTCACGGAGTTATGAGGTCATAAAGGGGGGCACCTCCGACCAGTTTTCAACAAATACGTGATTATCGCACCTAAACATGACATTGTTGCCTACATCGACTGGTATTATGTGTTTTGCAATCGTAGTGTACGTATTTATCTTAGAGTATAGTATTTCGGGATCGGTTAACCCTCGCCCGTATACGGGGGGGGGGGGGTGCAACCCCCTAAGGTGTTTTGTTTATTCCTTCCAAACCGATGAACGGATCGCGCTGAGGTTTTTCAGTACCTTCTGGGGCAACCTTTGACGACTTTTCGTATAATTTTTTGGGAGGTCATATCAGGTCACGGAGTTATGAGGTCATACATTGGAACACATTGACCAGTGTTCAACAAATACGCCATTATCGAACCTAAACATGCCTTGGACCGAGAAACCCATCAAACTATAACGTTTTCAGGTTTTTACAAAACATACAATATGATGGAAAGAAATATACTATCCAGTCGAGCCAATATCTTGCAAGATACTGTCTTTGCATGCTTACATTTTTACGGTCAATACATTACACAAGCCATAACGCATTTTCCAGGTCATTCCGGCCGAAAACTCTCCCCAGCACATGGCGTCCCTTAGGGTCTGTTCCCGTGGCTCCACTAACCTCCACAAACCTCCACTGGTCGTTCCCGTCGCAAATCCGGTGGATATTTTTCCCCCACCAACCTCCACCTGTGGAGCAAAAGCTCCACCAGCCCCGAAGCAGGGTCCAATTGTGATTTTTCAGTTGAGCTCAATCACGGCGCACTTGCGGCATATATTTGCGCGTAAACAACGTCCTCCATCATATGAATCTCATCTTCATGCATGAACTGAACACCAGGATCATCCTTCGCAAAGGAAATATGAAATTACTACTACAACTACGAACAATAATCGAGGTAACAGATGCAGATCACGAACATGTTTTTATGCCTTTGATCTACGTCATTCGGCCTAAAGGAAGATGTTACTTTACCGGCCGGATCGGCCGCAATTCCCGTGCCCAGAAGTACCGCCGTTCTCCTGGCGCCGACCAAAATCCTACTCGAGCCCGATCGACGCGGTCGGGCAAGTTGAGATGAGGAAAAGTCAGCATCGGGTAGAGAAGCGCCTCGGGGCCGAGGGAGCCCGACGGGTCCAGACACTAGATTATATGCTGTACGTTAAGAAGGCAGGCCAAACCGCAACACAGGGGGAGACGATGCTCAACCGAGAGGAAAGAGATTGCCTGGTTCATCCCATAGGCGAAAAGGACGTGACTGTGCTCCCTGCAGTCTCTGAGGACACATACATAGCCAGAAATAAAGACAAATTTGGGACTTTGTAGAACAAGGCATACTATGTACATTGTGCGATCATCTGGACAAACATTTGAAAGGCAATTTGGCCAATTTATGATACAGCGCCAAATGCTTCCTTTTTGTCGCGGAATTCACCCCGCTGTCAGCTGATTTCTCCACCAAGCTCCACCGGTCGTTCCCGTGGGCCAGTCTCAACCAGCCTCAACTAGCCTCCACTGAGTTCCTTCTGGTGGAGCCACGGGAACAGACCCCTAGGGTCTGTTCCCGTCGCTCCACTAACCTCCACAAACCTCCACTGGTCGTTCCCGTCGCAAATCCAGTGGAGATTTTTCCTCCACCAACCTCCACCAGTGGAGCAAAAGCTCCACCAGCCAAGAAGCAGGGTCCAATCGTGATTTTTCAGTTGAGCTCAATCACAGCGCACTTGCGCCATATATTTGCGCGTAAACAACGTCCTCCATCATACAAATCTCATCTGCATGCATCAACTGAATACCAGGTCAACACCAGGTCAAGTACCATCAACTGAATACCTGAATACTAGTTCCTTCGCAAAGGAAATGTGAAATTACTACAACTGTGAATAGTAATCGAAGTAACAGATGCAGACCACATATGCATCGTCATTCGACCTAAGGGAAGATGATACTTACCGGCCGGATCCGCCGCAATTACCGTGCCCAGAAGTGCCGCCGTTCTCCCGGCGCCGACTAAAATCCTACCCGAGCCCAGGGCCTTGCTCGAGCCCGATCGACGAGGTCGGGCAAGTTGAGATGAGGAAGTCAGCATCGGGTAGAGAAGCGCCTCGGGGCCGTGGGAGCCCGGCGGGTCCAGACACGAGATTATATGCTGTACGCTAAGAAGGCATGCTGTAACCAACCGCAAAACAGGGGGAGACGATGCTCAACCGAGAGGGAAAAGAGCCTAGTTCATCCCATAGGCGAAAAGAACATGTGTGCTCCCCGCAGTCTCTAAGGACACATACATAGCCAGAAATAACGACAAATTTGGTACTTTGTATAACAAGGCATACTATGTACAGTGTGCGACCATCTGGACAAACATTTGAAGGGCAATGTGACCAATTTGTGATACAGCGCCAAATGCGTCCTTTTTGTCGCGTAATTCACGCCGCTATCAGCTGATTTCTCCACCGGTCGTTCCCGTCGGCAAGTCTCAACTAGCCTCCACTAGCCTCCACTGAGTTCCTTCTGGTGGAGCCACGGGAACAGACCCCTAGTCTGCGTCGCCCGGCGCGTGCGTGCTGTCGCCCGGCGCGCGCGTGCTGTTGCCCTGTCGCAGGGGATAAGTGGCGCATGATTTCCGGTGTCCCGTCAGCGGTGTGCGCGACCGTGTGGGCACAGTGGGTGGGCACACGGTGCGTCGTTGTTGCGTCTCCTGGCGCGCGCGCGCGCGATGTTGACATGGGGCGCCGGATTGGGGGCGAACAATTTCCCCTATAATAATTTCCCCTATACCGGGAAATGTGCGAAGTGACAATACAGGGATGGGCACACGGTGCGGCGTCGGTGGTCGAGACCACGTTTCAATGTGTCCAGTTCTGTCGCGGTCGCGCGGAGTGATACACCTGTTTCGCTGTGCTGAACACGCGACGAGGAAGGGGTCGAAAGGTCGGTCATGGCGCCTCATCATCAGCGGGACCAAGCCGTGGTCATGCTGGCCGTTCTCTCACCGCCACCGAGATCATGCGCCTCATCGCTGTAGAAGACGACAGTGATACGGAACTACAACCAGAATCAGACGCATCAGACAGCGAGGAAGAGCCAGAGGTTGTCTCTGCCGTCACTGGCATCGAAGAGGAGGACGAGGCAGCTCCGCTAGCGCAGCCAGCTGCAGAAAATGACTCCTCTGACGACGACAGTGAGACAGAGGGAAGGGCCGGCTGTTCGGTCACAAACTTCACCAGAGTAGAGCAGGAGACCACTCAGGTGAAAGCACGCACCGGAAGGACATGGTCGACCGAGCCACCCAATCACCGTGTCCGTGCTGCCAGTGCCAACATTATGCGTGGTGCAACTGGACCAACGGGTGCTGCCCGAGCTGTGCAGCATCCCGTAGAAGCTCTCGAGTTGTTTCTTCCGCCAAGTTTGGTTAAAAAAAAATCGTGAAGCACACCAACGAAGAGGGAGAAAGAGTCGCCATCAGCACAAAGAAGACGCATGTGCCAGTGACCGAGCAGGAGCTGATGGCTTTCATTGGCCTACTGCTGCTCCGTGGGTGTGAGTTTGACCTCAATTGTGAGCTGCAAGACTTGTTTTACGGACCGTTCTCACGACCATTCTATAGGGCTACAATACCCCAAAACCGCTGCAAACATCTGCTGCGAATCCTCCGCTTCGACGACCGCTCCGATCGAGAAGAGAGGCGGAAGACTAACAAATTCGCCGCCTTTCGTGAAGTGTTTGAAGAATTCAACGCTCTGCTCTCGAAGTATTACAATCCGTCCGACTGCGTAACTGTAGATGAGACGCTGCGCAGCTACAGGGGACAATGCATCTTCGTCATATATATGCCGAACAAACCTGCAAAGTACGGACTTCTCATCCGGGACGTGGCTGACGCGAGATCGCGGTACATGCTGAAAATGCTGCCGTATGCCGGGAAGGCCGAAGAACCAGATCCTTCGCTTCATGTGACTGGCGCATCAAACATTGTGAAGCACCTGGTGAGAGACCTGAAGAACAGTGGCCGGAACGTCACCGCCGACCGATACTACACCAGTGTCGACCTGTGTGAGGACCTGCTGGAAAGCAACCTCACCTACGTCGGCACGGTGATGTCCAACCGCCGTCACCTACCAGAAGAGGCGAAGGAAAGCGAAGGGCGGTCACCACAGTCCACCAGATTTTACTGGTCGGACGAAGTGATGATGGCTTCATGCAACAAAAAGAAAGGAAAGAACGTGCTGATGTTGTCGACCCAGCACATGGAACCATTGGTCGCCGTGGGCACGACCAGCAAGAGAAAGCCCGAAGTGATGGTTTACTACAACCAAACAAAAGGCGGCGTCGACACCATCGACCAGATGATCGACCACTACTCGTGCAAGATGCCAACACGGAGGTGGCCCATGGTCATGTTTTTTCATGATGCTGGACGTGGCCGCTCTGAACAGCTGGGTGGTCATCACGGACAAGCCCGGGCCCTTCGGAGACACGAAGCACGGAGGAAGGAGGGCGTTTCTGCGCGAGCTGGGCCTGTTGATTATCAAGCCAGCCATCGAGAGCCGGCCGACAGACGGCATGGTCTGCAAAACCAGGGCGGCAGTTGAGACTGTGCTGAAGAGGAAGACGCCGCCATCAGCAGCCGACGCACCTGAGTCCGCCGAGCAGACGCGCCAGCGGTGTCACGTGTGCGTGGTGGCTCAGCAGGGAACCGGATACAAAAAGGCGCGACATCAGAACGTGAACAAAGTGAAGCAGCGCTGCTGCGAGTGCAAAAAGCCATCGTGTACCAAGCACAGCCGGAATGCAGGTGTGGTGTGCAACCTGTGCACACGAGATGCAGCCGACGAGTGATGCTGCCAGTGTAAAAGGCCAGCGTGCACCAAGCACATCCAGAGTGATGTGCAATCTGTGCACATGAGATGAGACGAGTGATATATTTTATGAATCAGTTGTTCTCGCATTGTGGATGGCATGTGTCGTGTTTTATCTGTTTGACGTGTTCTGTTCGGTGAGACATTTTGTCTGTGAACAATTCTTTGTGCAATACAGATAGTATCTTTGTTACAAATCTGTTTTCGTGAGACCTAGCGACCAGTAGTAATATTAGTACTGAACAATATATGAAATCAGAATATAATTTAGAAAATATTAGAAATGTATATACCTCGGAAACGCAGATTTTTTAACGTACTTAGCGTAATTATGGGCATATAATGAAAAATACAGATTCCCAGATGGGTTCCCATGGAAAAATAATGTTCCAGAAATCGTTGACCTCGGTTGACCTCGTTTGACCTTTTGACCTTTTTTTAGCTGACCTACGGTAATTTTTGTGCTGAATTCGAATTCAGCGTCCATTTTTACCCTAGGGAACTTTAAACTTCGAAATTGGAACCACTTTTAAAAAAGTTGGATATTTTGGGGTCACGGCTTTGACCTCATTTGGTGCATGACATATTGGTCCGATCACATCGTGTGACATGTCGTTATGTTTGCAAGGTCACAATAAACATATTTCCGGCCATTTCGTGCATATTTAGACCGTAGTTTCGATATAACTGACGATTTTCTTAGGGAAAAAAACAATGTTAGACCTTTGACCTGACCTGAAAAGTCAACCATTGACCTTACAAGGTCATACTGAATTCCAATCGCGAGATCTCGGCCAGATCTATAACTTTGGTCTTTGGTTCGTTTTCGTAACATCCACGGTTTCGAATCGCCGGGAGGTCGTACCCCCCCCCTATACGACCGAAGGTGGTAAAATGCCGAATACTGGCGAGGGTTAAGACACTATAGAAGTCAATTAATGAAAGTGTTATTTCATTACCTGAATTGTTAATACAAACAGAATGAAGTCCTTTGAGCCATATGTAATGTCCTTCACAGTGCTGCTCCATCCACCTCCAACTCCAGCCCTGACCAAACTTCAGGAGCGCATTCATCTCCAAAGCAGCCTGCAGAACAAGGTATGTATTGCAGCAAGAGTACTATGATCTGAATTCCATGGTATCCCTGTTGCCTAATAGTCCATCCTTGCCTATCCATGTAGGAGATGTTTGACTTTCCTCAAACTGTCTGGAGAACTTTGGAGTTGAAATCACGTGTGAGTGATGAAACAGATGAGCTATTCCTAATGCTTATGTTGGAGAATTGCATGGCACAGTAGCATGCCGAATGGGAGGGACATTGTGGGCAGTTGTCCCCTGACAGGTTGTGGGGTCCCCAATAATCGTGTCGAGCTTCTGAAAAAAATGCGCCAGTCTCCTTAATAATCCCGTTTGGGCCCCAATAATCGCACCGGAGCCCCGTAGAATCGCACTGGGGCGAAAAAGCCCCACAGGGGCTTCTGAAAATGACGCTGGGGCCTCAAAAGTTCCCACCTGGGCCCCTAAAAATCACGCTTGGAGCTCGAAAGAGTCGTGCTGGGGTTCAAGAAAATCAGGACGGAGGCCACAAACGGTCGAGCCGGGGCCCCGGAAAGTCACGCTGGGCCTAGGGGTACCAAGAATTATCGCCCGGATCCCTGAAAATCACGCTATGGGCATGACAGGTCGCACCGCGTCTTCAAAAGTCTCATTATGATCACCCAACAAATGAAGCCGGGGCAACGAAAAGCAGTCCCGACATGGAATATCACTCTGGGATCCCAATAACCGCTCCAAAACCCACAAAGCGTGTTTGGCCACAAAAATCGTGTCCTAGCCACTAAAGCTCGACCTAAGGATCCCAACAAGTGACCACGGGGCCCCAAAATATCGCGTTCGGAGCCAAAAAATTCCGTCGGTAATCCCAAAATTTAGTGTCGGTGATCAAAAGCGTACCGAGTTTCGCAAAAAGCGACAGGGCCTTAAAATATGCGCTGCAGCTCGAAATAAACACACCGGGAGCGCTAAATAAAAAGCGTAACGGAGGCCCTTGAGGCACCCCAGGGCCATCAGACCGCACGGGGCCTCAAAAACAGGCTGGGCCCTCAAAAAGGGAATTAATCGTAAACAAGGAACAAATAGACCGGACACTAAATAAACACATCGGCGTCTTCGAAAACGCGCCAATACCACAAAAATATAATCTGTGTATAAAAAGGCAACAAAGCTTTAAAAAAAGATCCGGGTCTCAAACATGTGCCGGGCCCTTCACAAAAATTGGCTGGAGCCCTAAAACACATCCATAGAAGAAGAAAAACGCAACGGGTAAAAAAACGAACACCTAGCCAGGGTCACGGCTCGGTAGCCAATCTGGGAGCTTATTTAACCAAAGAGATGAGGTGCATCAAAGCTCAGTGTGTCTACGGATTTCTTAATCACGAGAAAATGTGGGAAGAATATAACTAATGCATCGAATTGAATTTTTTATTTGTGTTCCAGCGAGCCGCCATACCAGGCATTCCACATGTCAAATGTGGCACAAGACTATCATGTAACAGTAATTAGCAAAACGTGGGAGGCCTAGCAGAAACCGGAGAAGCGCACGTAGAGTGGCGAATGCGCCGACTGCGCAAGGCGGGTGTGCACGAACGTTGGCGTTTTGGCGACCGGGCGTTATTAATTGGAATGCCTGATATTGCCAAATTTTACATTTTTGAGTGATTTGTTCAGGTGCAATTTCAGCAGTGTGAGGTGACTTTTCAAGGGATTCCAAAAGAAAAACCTTCAAACAGGATGGGGGAATCAGGCTTGAAATCCGGTCATTCAGAAATAATGGTGGTTGATTTGGCCCCCTCCACAGGACAGTTAATTTGGTCACTAATTATTATATAACAAAAATATAAAGAACCCTCTTTGAAAAAAATATTGGAAATCCGGGGCCTTTTTAAAATGAGGATATTTGGGCACCTTCCAAGTCAGTTTGCCCCCCTCTCGCAAATCCTAGGTACGCCACTGTCATGGCATGACGTAATTTAACCTGTTGATGGCTATGATCCGCGCAATGGACGGTGTACTCTGCGGCCCCGGTCCGCCACAGTAGACGATGTGCTCCGCAGACCCGATCCACCACAATGGACGGTGTACTCCACGGCCCTGATCCGCCACAGTGGACGGTGTGCTCCGCGGCCCCGGTCCGTTACAATAGACAGTGAACTCCACGGCCCTGATCCGTCACAGTGGACGGTGCACTGCGCGGCCCTGCTCAGCCGCAGTGGACGCTATGCTTCGCGGCCTAGTCCGTCATAGCAGGTGTGCCCCACGGCACCGGTCCACCACAGTGGACGGTATACTCTGCGACCCGGGTCTGCCACGGTTGATGATGTACTCCGCGGCCCTGGCCCGCCACAGTGGACGGTGTGCTCCGCGGCTCCGGTCCGTTACGGTGGACCGTGTGCTCCGCGGCACCGGTCCGCCAAAGAGGACGGTGTGTTTCGCGGCTCTGGTCCGCCATAGTAGAAGGTGTGCTCCACAGTCCAAGTCCGCCACGGTGGACGGTTTGCTCTGCGACCCTGGCCCGCCACAGTGGACGTCGGGGTCGAAAAACGGGGTTTTCCTGGATTTTTGCCATCCATAGCATTATCCTCTTCGCAAAATTATTATCCATGTTGTTTCATCCATGCGTTTTCAACGTGGACGTCCGATGGTGTTGTTCGACAACGAATTGCCCTGTGGTAAAGTGCTCAAGATTCACCTGAAACTTCAAAGTGATATTCTGATGCCAAGGTTTGAAGGAAAATATCCTCTCCGTATTCCATCACTCAGAAGTTGTCCTCTCATCACCCAGGATTGCAAAGTATAAATTAATCACGGCTCTCCATCATCTTTCCGAGCAGTTTTGTGTGCATTATTTGTCACTTTCTCCGCATTCTACCGTGCACCTTAGCATTAATAGGTACCGATGTCACCCATGCATTAATATTTCCAAATTCGTCACAGCCATTGAATCTGATTGAGACCTAGCTGCTCTTGTTGTGCATTTCGAGCGACGAATATTGATGACATCAGAAAAGCAAATTCTGTCAGCAGCGAGACTAACCTTACTTCTACTAGGGTAATGATTACAGGTACTAACAGCAGCGCGGCCAGAAATGCCTTTGGGTGCGGCACCCTTATGGCCTTATTCGTATCCCTCGCGCCTATATGAAGACTCCTTACGTCTGTCATGTGTTCCTACTGTCCGACATTTTGCACCTCTTTATATTTGCTCTTTATATGCTTTATATTTCCTTTATATGATAAGGTCCGGTCACACGAAGTCGGGTCATCTCGGATCATTGTTCACACAATGTCATGGTGTACTACTTCGGTAGCTCTAAAACTGAATTCAAATTTCAATTCACAAGGAGCAGAAGCATTCGGCATAGGACGACATTGCGGGCGCAATGTCGCTAAGGCAGCTGATGCGCACAAAAATCCAAACTCCACACACAAGACGGCAGTGTAGAATATGCATAATACTTGACCTAACCTAACACCATTGACCTTGTCACATATTTGAAAGCCCAATGTCTATATCATTATTTCATCATGTTCTGCACGAAAAGTTTCCCCTTACTGCGATCAGAAGAAATAATTTGACCTGACCTCCGCTTAGCAACCTTGGCCTGGATTACAATTTTGGGAAAGCAGAGTTATTTGATTTGATGAAAGAACAGTATGATCTGGATTTGGTGTTGCTATGCTGGAACCACTGCGAACCTCGGAATTTTTAAGATTTTGGAATATTATCTTCCTTTATCCGTCCCAAGTCAATTTCAAGGCGAATTATAAATCAAATTGGTGAATGAGGTCAAGAAGGCAAATATGGTGGGGTCCAAGCATCACCAAAGGTATAGAAAACTCCGCACTTAACCTTTTGGACGGGAAGGATTACAAGTACTAACAGGGGTGCGGTAAAAATGCTCCTATTGCGATACACCTGTTGCGGCACCATTCCATTAAAAACTGCTTTGATTTCTGCCATTATTCCCACTTTCCGAAGTTTTGTGCTTTTTTATTTCCGACTCTAGCAAAGGAACCATTCCAGCCGACATATCCATTTCAAAGCCGTCGGATGGCACTTCTGGGAATCTCCTGGGCTAACCTTTTCGGACTCCTTGGCCGTGACCGGAGAGGCATGTACCCTAGGGCTCGGTGACATTTTCTAATGTGCACATCAAGTTTAGCTCACCTTTTTTCCTATGTAAAATTGAATTTTAGGGTTGTTTGTCTTCTACACTTTTTCTATTTGAGCCTTCCTTCCGTAGTAAATTCGCACGTTAAGATTTAGAAGGAAATTCCCCTTCAGTGGCTGTTCGGGCTATTGCCTTTATTTGAAAGGCTACCTCTGTAGCATCCGTTTTTCATGCTTTGACACCGTGTGTTATACCTTTGTGGAATCCTCATTCCTCATGCCCCCTAAGTCTTCACTGGAAGCATATCTAGACATCCTGATCAACATCAGAATGATCAAGAACATCAAGAGCGCCATCTAAGTCACCATCTGTCTGGAGACAGGAGTCGACTATTCGAACAAACAGATCCACATTATTCTAGATTCCACAAACGATTAATGTATTGTATGTAGAAACCATCACAGACAGGGTGGACTGTTGTTGTTATTGTGGGTTCGTCGCACTTCATCACACAGTAGCATTATTTGGCGGCCAATAGTGGAGGATGTGGAAGACCCTATTGCTTTTTATGACACCCGCCGATAATTTAACCAGGGACCTTAAATACAGCAGGTCGTTTACCGCCTTACCAACTTAGCTAAGCCATTCCCAACAGGGTGGAGCTGGCCTTAAAAGGTTGTGAGGATGTGCTTCTTCGTGGTGAACACAGGCATGATCTCCCTGTGCTGGAGCCGTGCTCGGATGTAGCCGTCCCGAGCCTCCTGCCCGCACACCGCTGCCGCTGCCTCCGTCACCAGCTTCACACACCGCTCGGTGTACTGGGTGTGGCAGGAGAACTTCGGGGGAATGAAAGGCTCCGCCAGGGAGCCCTGGATCTCCGCCTTGGAGTGGGAGCAGGTGAAGCTGGGCTCCTGCACTTCCCCCGGCTTCCAGGCGACCAGGTCGATCAGCGTGGTGGCCGACAGGTTCAGCTTGGGTGTAACCCTCGGCCGGACACTTGTGTCTCCGTACTCTCCATCTCTCCTGAGCGTAAGGATCTGGTTCACCGCAAACTTCCTGTCCTCTGGATCAGAACTGGCAAGGAGGGAGAGGAGGAGACACTCGGAGTGGGAGTACCAGGCCCCAGTTCGCACGTAGAAGGTCACTGCGTCCTTGACCTTCTTGGGCTGGTTCTTCAGGATCCGGAGGCTGGTCAGGATGTGGTAGGGCGCGTCGACGATGAAGTGCTTGACCTTCAAATCATAGTACAACTTGAGGTAAAACTCCAGACAGAACTTGACGAGAATCTCCAGGGTCTTCAGGTTCTGCCCTGAGAGGCCATGCTTCCTGGTCCACATGAATACGAGCCGCTGCCCTGTGGTGAGCCACCTGGCGTGACAGAGTTGGCCACACTGCATATCTTGCAAAGCGGGTGGGAGATGTCCAGTCTTCACTGCCTGAACCAGCTTGTAGCAGGTCTTCTGATCCGTGCTCATATTCCCCAGTACCTCTTCGGGGATGGTGATCAACTCCTCACCTCCCGGCAGCTTCTTGAAGCTGGAGTTGTAGGCCATCTCGTTCACCTTAGGGAGGAGGGAACAGACCGGTCCCATGAACCCCTTGTCCGAGCTGGTGGGACCGTCAATGGCTGTGATGAGGTGCCGCAGAGGAAGTTCGTTCGTGTGGAGGCAGCAGATGGCCCAGAACAGCTTCCTCCCCAGCAGCTTCTCTAGGTGGGCGTGGGTTCCCCCTCTCCACCCTGTGTTCTGGTTGGTGGAGTCACCCATCAGGATCTGGAGGGAGTCGATGGAGTTGTGCTTTTTCAGCAGTTCATACAAGGCCTGAGCAACCTTCAAAGCTGGCTTCTCGGGATGGATTGGTGGCTGAGGCACGAAGTGAGCCAGATACCTTCCACTTGGCTCTTCAGTTACAGACTCGTGATCTTCCTTGATCATCATCATCTTCAGTTTCCCCGAGCTGTCAGCAACCATTGCCCGGGTGCGGCGGTCCCTCCTCCCGTCGTAGCCCATGCCCACTATCTTGTCCGTCACGTGCCTTTCCTGGTCCTTCTCCTGGGCCCCGAGCATAGCTCTCTTCCTGGCCCTGACGAGCTTGCTGGGGTCGCAAGCCAGGTAGGACATTTCAGGAGCCAAGTGCCCAGCAGCAATGAGGTCCTTGAGGAAGTCTGTGGCTATGGCTGCAGCTGCTGTCGGGGACACTCCGCACCTGAGGCTCGCCCTGGCCGTGTTCAGCACTAGCATGGTGTTCCTCCTGGGTCCCGGACTCTCCAGGTACCTCAGCACGAGCCAGGCGGCGTCACCCAGCCTCTCCTCCAAGAGGACATCCACCAGTCTCCTGGCATCCTCCTCCTGCTCCTTCGCCACACTAGCAGGCGGTTCAAACACCTCTTCATCCTCTTCCCCCGATCCTCCCTGACACATGAGCTGGTTTACTTCCTCTTGCTGATCCATCAGCCTGCTCTCCACCTCCTCCTGCTTCCTCATCCTCTTCATGTCTGCTTCCTTCCCTGCAGCTTTTCGTTTAGCTGCTTTTTGCTGACGCCCAGATTCTTTCTTGTCATCACTTCCCATCATCATTTTGGACTTTTCTCCCCTTTTAGCTCTCTGGGCAGACATCCACCTGAGCTCCATCACCGGTACCTTGCTGGCCTGGGGGCAGGAGCACTTGATGTGAGCCTTGGTCTGGCACTCCTTGCCGGGGCAGCCAGATCTGGGCTCGTCGCAGAGCAGGATGGTGTGGGGGCAGGTGGTAATGTCCATCAAGTTGTCCAACATCTCCACCACCTTCTTCCTCTCTGCCTGCTTCGCCCTCCCCAGGGCAACTTCTTCCACTCTTCTCCAGAGCCTCTCCACCTTTGTCACGAGACTCTTCTCTTGAATGATCACTGGAGGGCAGAACTTGGCATTAGATCTATGCCACTGGGCCAGGATCAGGGGAGCCAGCTCCTTAGCAATCTCCCCCACACTGATGTTCTTCTTGCCTCTCTCTTCCTCAATCATTAGCTGCTGCTCCTTGATCAGAATACCCCTCTGGATCACAGTTCTCACGGTCGGCACTTCACTCGGGATAAACTCCTTCCCCTTTCCAACAAAATCACTCAACTTGCTGCCAGATTCATTCCTGGTCTTTGGCTTGGCTTTAGAGCCCCCTGGACTGGCCGTCGCCATCTCTGTAGTCTGGCTTCTTGCTCGAAGATCGAAACCTGAAAAAAGAAGGCACATTAAAATTGGCACATTCAAATCGTCATTAAAAGGCACATTAAAATTGCGTGATCAGCAAGAATCTGATGGTACAGATGCATGAATATTGTGTTAGATAAATGCGAATATCCGCTTCGCTGTGCTGTTTATGACGGTCACAGCTGCACTGACTTGTGCAGTGGAAGGCAGTTGATGGTTTGGGTTTGTGCTGGTTACACTTTTTGATCTATGGGAGGGGGGGGGGGGCAATGGGGCTAAGCAATCTGAAGTGGTGGAATATATTTTAGCCCCCTTAAAACTTGCCGCAAATGCATGGTAGGTATATGGAAAAGAGGGGGCAAATGGGAAAACAAACTATTTTTACTAGTTTTTCCCTCCCAAATCAAGCGGCTAGATCCGCCTCTGGCTGGCTACGGCTGTAACATATGACGGTACATATAATACTCTATTAGATGTCTCGAAGGACCCATATAGATAATAGTAAATGTTTTAAAATAACTCAAATACAACAAATATAATAGATCCAAGAATGAAACCTTGTAACCTGACGCTTTTTCCTTGAATAGGGCCAGGTAAGTCTAAGTGCGTGCTGATAAATTGCCCTATATCATTATCAATGCCCTTCAGAAGAGGCTTATTTCAAAATAATGGCTTTGTGACAGCATATCCTTGCTATATCAAGCATATATAATTATTTCTTGAAATAAGAAGCCACTCTTCCATGCCATTGAGAGCTGATATCGGTGGTGTACGGAACTATTTTCATAAAAGTGCATTTTAACTACAGAAGGAAGGCTCAAATCGGTTTTTTTATACTATACAGCCCCACTTTAAAATTACATTTTACATCAGAAAAAAACTGAGCCCAAGTTCAAATGTGTATTTAATCATGACCAAAGGCATCTCACCGAGCCCTAATGTACCCGGTGTGTCCTACTCTTGCTCTTTGCTGCGCCATTGGGTACGGGTGGAGTTTTTAGATTGTTGTAAAAAAAGTAGTAGGACGATTGCGCTGATTGATGTCTATGATCCGTTGTGCATTTTAGTTTGCTTGGTGTCGTGAGTGGTGACTGACTAGACTCGGCGATCACGATGACTACATCAATGCACATGTTTGATCAGAGGACATTGCTTTCGATTTCTATGCTTTTGTGGAGGCTGATGCTCCATGCTCCATCAAGGCCGGTGTGTTTTAGCCTGCATATGGGCGCGGACATATTTTACTTAAGCCGGTGTGTGTTTGTTGGTGTGTAGGGTGAGGGGAGGGTGACGGTAACGTTGACGATGACGATGACGTTGATGATTACGATGGACCCGAGTGCATTGTATGACTGTAGTCGCATGATGACTCAAAGTTGTTATGTTGACATGTACCGTGTACTGCTCTTTTGCTTATGTGACTTCACCTGTTACTGGACGGTTTTGCCCGTTGGCGAGGATGCTGAATAAACAGAAACATACACATTGTCAAATAAAAACTCAGAATTATTGAGGTCTGAAAATATAGTGGGCGAAATCCGATGAGTTTTTGCATGGGGCGGTCTAGTACGTTGACACTTCGCCCCCCCCCCACACACAATGTTTTTTCACAAATCGACACCCCTGACCACAGATTATCCCGAGCAGTCTGTCGACCTTGCGTCAAGGCCGCTGGTGCGCCGAGCGGAAAAAGTTGAAAAAATCCAACTTCGTCCGCTCGGAAATCGCCAGCGTTTTGTAGGACTCGGCAGACAGCTGCCGCAAAGTCGGCGCAATGGCAGAATCGGCAGGCTCATTGGACCCCATGCTAACTGTCCGCTAGCTTTGCGTCGATTCCGACAGTGCGTCGAGATTACGCTAGGTGTGAACAGTCCTTTACTGAAGGCCCTTTACATAAGGTACACTCGCCTTCGTTGAAATATATGGGGATACCCTTAACTATGGCTGGCCCCTAGGAACGTAGGCTGTGCTGCTCCACACCAATAATTACTGGTAGACTGCGCCGCTTCTCAGTTATGCGTTGCGTGACAGTCCACAAGTTTCACCACTGGTCAGCCGTAGGTATTCGCTTATGCGGTCGTCAGGTGGTCATTTGCCCTGCAGCCATGCAGTGAGAAACACGGCTCTACGCTGTTCCCGCCTTGCATTCCTCAGTCGACCAAACAACATTGGCAGTTCAGCGAGCGGTCCACCGCTCGACCTCTGTATACAAGCAGCATTTGATCGCTGTGGATTTCGGACTTCGGCAACACAGAATGAGCTGGAAGTGTTGGAAGGAGCTCGGTTGGAAAGGATGTAGCGAAAGGAGAGGGGAATTTTATGATGTCAACGGAGGATTCTCCTACCCTACAATAATAACATATTTTATAACTTTTACACTTTTTAGAAATTTAGTTCGAATTCTTGCTGGGGTGGCTTTATAAACCAGGATCCAATTGCTAAACAGACCTTGCTGCTTGAGCTCTGGCCACATCACCCGATCCATTAATTGCAGTTCTACAGTAGATATTTGGCAAAACGCTTCACGTGCCGCTAATGCATTCACACGGCCAAACGGGAGCTCACTCTCGACATTATCGGGCCAGCTGCCAATTGACCCTCCTAGCCAGTGGCTAAAAGCAAGCGCGCGAAGCGGCTCGAACCCCGCCTTGCCAGGACAGGGGAGACCAGCGCAGGCCAGCGCCCAAGCCAACTGAGCCACCGGGGCGGCGAATCCCCAGGCGGCACTTGCTTGCTTAATTCAGATGCATTGATGAATCGATTAACTACTTGCTTACATTACCGGATATCTGGTCTGGAAACAAGTAAGTACAAAACATCGTATTTGGCAAGGTAAAAAACGTTGGGAAAAAATTATAAAAATGCAAGGGCGTAACCAGATGTCTTCAGTTTATTTTATTCGTATATAAAATATCCCGCCATAGTGACCAACAGTATACCGAACTTTAACCTCAAATGGTTCCAACTGAGTGAAGTTGGAACTTCACAGGACAGGAAGTCCTACAGGACAGTCAACAACCACCACAGTGGGAGGACAAGCGCCAAAATGAAAGTACGCACGCATCCCATCTGGTGTGAGCACGGAACGAGGTGTTTTCTTACTTGATGGAGGGGGGTGGGTGGCGTCGAGAAGTTATATGTAATGTGATATATGTCGTATACTAATCGGAGCACAAAGTTTCTGCTACAGCAATCGGCTTGGACGACTCACCCTCACACAGCTCGCGCAAATCTGAAATTTTCCGCCTGAAATCTGAAATCTGAAATCTGAAATTGTCCGCAGAAATTCATGTCCGGTGTTTTGCCCGCCTCGGTCCGTCTCCTCGACAGCGCACGAGCGACCAAAAATGTCGCTACTGTAACTGTACGCCATCGCTGTTTGTTCTTCGCTGTGCTTGACCTTTATGACATGTTCCAGAAAAAAAATACAGCTGGGAGGGGGGGGGGGGGTCTTTGGGGTAGCGGGTAGCTTCTTGTGCTCGATCGCCAGCTATAAGCTAGGTCTTTTCGAGCGTGCCGCGATTGAATATTGCCAAACAATATTCAATCGCCGCGTGTGGTCTGGATCTCTTCCCTCCTCCGTCGTCTTCTCTCCGTCGTCTTCCTCCCCTCCCTCCTATCATGCCCGACTAGATACGCCTTCTCACATACAAAGAGCACATTTAGCAGGATTGTGTGCCAGATTGGGTGTGTCGGTGTATGTACACCTAACTTGTAGGTACAGCTGTCGGTATGCTTTCATAGTGTCCAGAAGTACTGCAAGGACATTGGTAATGTGTGTCTGTGAGTGCGTGTGATTGCATTCTTTTCATGGCTCGCACTCGCAAGCTGACACGGACGGCTGTGGCCCGCGCTGTGACGGCCTGACCAGGCCACTGTAAACACTTACCACGTTTACATGAGCAAGTCAGCCGTAAACGGAAACTTCCGATCTGGTCGATTCACAAAAGTTCCGATCGCGCGGCCCGTTTACAAGAGCGAAGCAGCTACCCAATCGGACTTTTGCGATTTGACGTCTGACGGAATGTGGCGAAAAGTTCCGAATATTTGGCGCATTATTGCGCTTCTGACGCACCTGCTTCGAGCAACGGCGTACACAGGCACAAGGTATCATCAATGATCCACGTAGTTAGAGGTTGTTGGGCGAAGATATAGGCAATCTGTGAATTCGAAGGATTCACGTAGCCGATGACACGTTGTCGATGACAACATAGCCCTTTCTTCTTCGTGAATGAAACAGTGCATTGTTTCCAGGCCAGACTATGCTCTATAGTATAGGTTTCAGACTATGTAATGGTGCATTGTTCCAGACGGCCTTGTTCCAGACTGTGCAATAGTCAAATAAGCAGGGTAAATGAGGTTCACTACGCAATCCAAGAGATAAATCAGCAAAACCAAAAAGCTGTCACAAATCCGCAAGGTGGACATCGTGACGTCTCAGCGCCAAGTTTAGCTGTTACATGTCTGATTTTTGTGTTTCATAGCTAGGTTTGCAATTATAATTAAAAACAAGACATATATTTTTCATAAATACCCTAAATTTACTTAAAACGTAGCAGAGAATAGCCTCAAGAAGTGTCATAACCCATGTAGCCGAACCGTTATTTGTTCATGGTTTGCGCTAATCGGAAACTTCCACCTACCGAACCGAAATTTACGTTCAGCTTTTCGCATGTTTTGCTACGCAAAAGCCCGTTGCCAAGAGCATTATTTCGCAAGTTTTCCTAATCGCATCATATTCGGAAGTTTTGCTGCTCATATAAACGTGGTAACTGTGACCAGGTGCCGCCATTTTTTCGTGTCAGTACGGTAGGCGATGTGACGCCTCTATCGTGCAGCCGCGGTTCTTGTGTACGATGTTTTGTATGCAAATATCAGTTGTACTGGAAATATATTGCACAACGTGTACGCAATTCTGAACAGCATATTTTCGGTTACTTCACAAGCCTAGGCTGCAGTAGCACTGACGGGAACACGAAGCAACCCATGGAGCACGATGTTCTAGAAACGCCTGTGTGTGTGTGTGTGTGTGTGTGTGTGTGAATTTGGTCAGCCTGCCACCGTGTGGTGATATCGGCTGTTTCCGGTTGTTGGTGTTGTGTTGGTGTTAAGCGGTATAAAGGGGTGAGGGGTATGGTAGGAGGATTAGTCGAGGGGTGGAAGAGGGTGTTGACTGGTTGAGCAGTGTCGAAGTAGATTCTTGTAGTGTAGAGTAGAGTTGAGTAGAGTAGAGTTGAGCAGAGTTGGGTTGAGCGGAAGTATAGCAGAGGTGGTCGGAGTCCGAAGATGTTGCGGTTGAGCAGAGTCGCCAGTCCGGACGGTGCCAGATTGGGGTACGGGGTGTAGTGGGGGGTTTGCGGTTGGGTCTTCGCCTTGGTTGAGACAGGTGCAGCCGTGCCGATAACGAAGCTGGACTGTGCGCCGGCGCGGCGCCAGTTCAGCCAGCCAGCGGCTAAACACGCGCACGTGTGGCGACCAGCGCTGGCCTGTAAACACTGCAATGTTGAACTATCTCGTAAACATAGGCAAAATCCATACGCTGCACAGCACCAGCTCCAGAGCCCTGCCTGTGCACTGGACAGGCCTCGGACTGGGCGACCGGCGCTGAGCTGTGCCCACTGGAGATGCCGCGGAATGCGAGACGGTGCAACCAACACCTGAGCAGACAACGAGCGCCTGTTCGTGGTGCGGCGCCATAGACGGTGACGTCACGGGCGCATGCGGCAAGCATTGGGAGGCGACAGTGGCCGCACTGTACGGGCGGCCGGCCGGCGCCGACATCCACCCGGTGCTCATGGTCAGCAGGTGCACCACAGCCTCACACTAGCGGATTTTCTCGGCGATCCAGCCGCGCACCGGCGGCGCGTCCAGGATGCGCGACAGCGTCGACGCGTGTGACGATGGCTTCTCGGTGCGCGCGTCCCAGTGAAAACACGTTACCTACAGCCTTCTCTCTGAACGGTAGAACGTCTGGGAGAACCCTCTCTTCTTGCATGTTAGAGGGTCCGGGAGCCCATCGTGTGCTTTTTCCGCACTGTTGATGCTGATAGGCCGCTGATCATGGTGTCGTTTGCCATGCGCATGCAGTGCCCTGACTTGATGCTGTTATAGTGTGACATTGCTCGCTTTATGGCCATACTGTGCGGTGTCACACATACGAAGGCTGACAATAGCCGCTTCAGCACGCCTGCAGCCGTGCCCTGCATCGCCACCAGTTTTGCACTTGCTTTTTTCATGTTCTCGCTTAGAGAGCTGGATGGCAAGCCACTTGGTCACAAACTTCACTGGCGAACTGCGTCACATTCTCCTCGTCAAACAGGTAGTTTGGGGGCATGGCCAAGATGTTCCCTAGATCCACCAGTTCAACTGGCTCCCAGCCATTGCTGAACGCATGGGCGTTGTTTTGCATACTTTCGAGGGGGCAAGTGCCCCTTCAATGTTGGCCTTGCCCCCAATAATTTCAGCTTTTAACAGGGACCCTATGTAGGGCGCCCCCCCCCCCCCGCCCCCAATTTGCAGAGGCCCAAACGGATTGCCATTTCTGCCTGCCGATTGCCTCCATGTATTGGACCCCCCACCCCCTCCAATATTTTTTTGCTCGGAAATCAACGCCCCTGGCTCGAAGCAACTTCCAGTTTTGTACACCTGGTGTCGCATGGGAAGGAAAACCGGTCAACATTCCATGTCCATGATGTTAGCAACGCATTCGCATTCGCATTCAGCATCCTATTCGCATACTCTCCGAATTCGTTCATTTTTTCAGGATATGATCTTTGTCGCTTGAAAAAGTAAGGCAAACAACGATTCCTCAGTACGACGAGCGGTTCGATCTCCAGAGGTCCAGAGAGGTCACTCGGGTCAAAAACGGTGTACCGTATAAAATTCGAAGTATTTCACTTAGCCCAATGATTCCAACGTCTAGATGTCCGCTGTCCATCAAAGATGCAGCACATCGAAATACGTGAACTTCAACGTCACAGTTTGACCTCAGGTCACCGAAGTTGGTTTTACTCATGGACTATATCTATTTACGGGGTACCGAATACAATCATGGTGACACATTGGATATACCTGATTTTTGCAGGTCACAGTTTACATGGCACGTACATAGAGCACATCGATCAAAATTACCCATTATGGCCACTGATTCATCACAGTTCGCCAAAAAAGCCCCCAAAATGCAACTATACCAAATTCTTGTGTACCAGATAATTTCCGCAAAATTTTACTTCGCAAGACGAAAAAACACCCAGACATTCGTTATGGCCCATGGATGCAGCACATTGAACCGTCTGGCCTACAATCTCATAGTTTGACTTATATTCGCAAAATACTGTTTTGACCCAAGGCCTATCGAGTCAGGTTGGACAATAACGCCAGCTGACTAGCCTCCAGAGCAGCCCGAAACGTAAACAAGAATGACCTTGAAAAACTCCCATTGCCTTAGAACGGGATGTGTGAGGTGCAGTGCTACACAAATTAATAGAGCAAAAACAAAAAGTGTTAGAGACTAGGAACTACCTGATTGTTGTTCAAAAGTGTTTTCTTGACATGGTCTTGAAATAAATACTTGAAGTTATTTTACTTGAACTAGGCCGTCAAACACAACAATTAATTTCATGCCCTAGTCTATTCACACACATGGTATGCAACGGTCATCTTAGAACCAATTTGTGGAGGAATTAAAAGCTACGTATGTATGTATGCATGCGCGAATAGTGAATATTCCGATAATATTATTATTACCTGGATTTTCTGTGTGTGTGTGGGGGGGGAGTATTCAGTGCATGTGGTTTTTCCGTGTATCCCTGATCCGTGTAGGTGCCAGCATAGCGGGGCGCAAGAACTGCTTTCAAAGGGGCTATATCGAGCGGTCCATATTGACTCTCGTTTGAAGTCAGAGTATCCCGGGGAGGGTCCCCGGTTGCCGGTCCCCAAACCATGGCGGATGCATCGGCGATGCATGACTGATTCCATAAGCATAGCGTATTCCTCTCTTAAATAACGAGTCCAAAATGAGTGCTTGCCTCATAACCAAACTAGATCCCGCCACCTTTACTCCCAAAGGGTAGAGGCAGCGAGATGGCTATCATTCGATCCTTATCGACTCCCATGCTAAATATGGGCTGCCCAGGGTGTGTGGGTGGAGGGGGGGGGGGGGGCGGAGCTGCAGAGGTCTAAATTTTTATTCTGGTGCTTTCCCCTCGCATTGGTGACGCGCATTTTGCTTACACCCATACATTTTGATCGAGAGGAACACGCATCGTGGAAGCATCGTTACGGTTTGTTTTAGTTCATAGTATAAAAATAAAAATTAGTCAGACTTCAGCTAATTTGGCTCTGGAGGGTTGCCACTTCCCGAACGGAATGGGGTGGTGGAAGCACTTGTTGCTATATATATATATATACATACATATATATATATATATATATATATATATATATATATATATATATATATATATATATATATATATATATATATATATATATATATATATATATATATATATATATATATATGAATATGTATATATATATATATATATATATATATATATATATATATATCTATATATATATATATCTATATATCTATATATATATATATATATATAGATATATATATATATATATATGTATATATATATATATGTGAATATGTATATATATATATATATATATATATATATATATATATATATATATATCTATATATCTATATATATATCTATATATCTATATATATATATATATATATATATATATATATATATATATATATATATATATATATATATATATATATATATATATATATATATATATATATATACATACATATATATATATATATCTATATATCTATATATCTATATATCTATATATCTAGATATATATATATGTATATATATATATATATATATATATATATATATATATATATATATATACATATACATACATATATATATATATCTATATATCTATATATCTATATATATATATATATATATATATATATATATATATATATATATATATATATATATATATATATATATATATATATATATATATATATGTATATGTGTATAAACATCGCACTGGGGAAAAACCTTGTCCGCATAGTCCACCATTATACGCATGCAGCGGACCGTCCAGATACCGTGCGGATCGTGCCTTACAAAACTCCGTCGGGTTTCTGGCGTCTTGACGGGGTCAGTTACAGAGAGCATGTCAGCCTTCTGCAAGCGCTCCTCAGCTGTTCTGCGCGCCGCGTCAGCTAGCGCAGTCGGCTGTAGAGCACCAGGGGCTCAGTGCTGACACTTGGCCACCTCTCCTGCAGCGACTAGGCCAGGCCTTTGGTAACCCCAGGAGCCCGGCTAAGCTTATTCATCGCCTGTTTAGGGGTCCGGCGCACTACTCCTTTGCCAGCATGCAAGGCACAAAACACGACCTCGAACTGGTCGAGGCACTCCATCCAGTGAGCGGACGGAATGTGGAGTGCATCGTGACTCAGCAGCCTGATCCATTCTGCGGCTACCAGCACCTCCTCCTCTGCACTGTCTCTTGTAGAGCAGATAGAGCCCGGTAAATGAGGTTCCTCTTCGCGCACTTGGCGCCGATGTAGCCGGCGACATAGGCCATGCCATATCGAGCAGCATGCTGCTCGCCCTCAGATAGCTCTGTCGCGACGGTCCCTGCACACCCAGCTGTTGCAGATAGACGATCTCCGTTCCACCGTCCAATTCTCCTCCGACCAGCTCTGTCCTCTCCAGGACCGAGCCACAGCTGCTTCTGAAGCACCGCAGGTCACCTTCTGCGCTGCCGGTCGACGCCTCCCGGCTAGTACCGCTGGGCCGGTCGAGAGCCGAGCTCGGGAAATCGGCTAACGACCAGGCCTCCGGTCGCACCGGTACCTGGCATGACACGGCCGGGGCGGCACCGATGCAGCAGTTCGACTGGTGACGGGGTGGTGTTCTTTTTGTGAGAACTTTGAGCATGTTCACCATCTTCCCAGCGACAGTGAACTTTGCCACAATCAATGCACCCTGAAACTTGTTGAGCTCCTGCTGAAGTAGCTCCAACTGCTTCTTCATGTCACCCTCTGTTGGTGATGGACAGCTGGGATTGGGGCCAGTATCAGCATCCTTAGGTTCAAGCAGAACATCATCATCAGGCTAGTGAACATAACTGTCTCCAGTGTGCTCTGCTGCTGGCTCAGGATTTCCAGAAGCACTGAAACATCAAAATAATATCGTCAAAAAATACTAATGAACAAAACAGTTTCACACATAATGCACAAATAAGAAAATCAGATTGAACTGCTTTGGTTATTAATAATATTGTTGCAATACAATTACTTTTAAGTTCGTTAATAACAGGCAGTCAACACAAATCAAACATATGCCACAAAGGATTTCCATAAATGGCTGAGTAAACATTGGAAACAAATGCATTCCAAAATTTGGAGAAATAATCATTGTACACTTCAAACAGGTAAGACTGATGCAGCTACTTCTGTTGCAGATACACTCTTACTGTGACATATAAAACTGCAACAGGAATGTTCGAGTTCTATAAAAATGTACATTTCTATTTTTATTTGTATGCCAAATGGCACAAGATGATTCCACACCAAATCAGGCAATCAAGTTCAACTCTACCTATGCCCTCATATTATATTGAACCTTTGTCCATGCAGTACATGGGTGTTTTCATGTGTCCTCCATGGAAAATACGTGAAAACTTGAAAATGTTATTCTTGTGCTACTTAACATCAAAGTGGGACCAAAGGCACCTTTTCAGAGATCCAATCTCTAACAATATGTTTTCATTTCAGGTAAAGCTAGAAAGGATTATAATGGGCTGCTTTAGTGCTTAGTGTAGAGTTTAGGTAGTAGAACATTGGAACCAGTTGCCAGAAACCATTGTCAGTAGCAGTACATTGATCATCTTTAAAAACGGCATAGACACACATTATAAGAAAAGATGGCTTGTTTTTTGGTATTCTAGGGAGGGCTGATCGACAGATTTGGTGGGCACTGGTTCAGTGTCCAGAGTGCAACCAAGAAGGCCCCTTGTGGCTCAAAGCTGCACTGATCTTTTATGTCTTTATGTCTTTAACATCAAAGTGGGACCAAAGGCACCTTTTCAGAGATCCAATCTCTGAAAATATGCTTGCATCTCAGGTAAAGCTAGAAAGGATTATAATGGGCTGCTTTAGTGTTTTTTCCCTGCTCGTAAATATACCTGTCTACCGATCAATGTAAAGACATCACAAGCATTGTAAAATTTCTTCAAATTCTGCAATTCAAAATTGTTCGGTGTTATCTCGCCTCCCAACTGAAAAGTATGCATTTGCAGAGGAAATGAGTGGTCAGATCATGTTCAGCACATTTATAAACATTACAGTATAAAAATTATTTCCAAGAAATCAGAAATTACACCAAACTGGACATTCACACATTTTCTTATTCAAGTTATTTTTTGGCATTTCGTGCATGTATTTAACGTCAGCAGTGCAGGTTTTTGTCCTTCCTGTGCATTTGGATGCCTATTTTTTCACTGCTGGTGGGCCTCATAGAGCTGTTTGCCATACTTTGCAGTCTAGGTATACAGCATATGTATGGTGCATACCCACAGCCAACATATGTCCATAGGCTTGTGGTGGAAATGGCATATGGTGGTTATGATCTGAGCATGAGGCCTAAAAATATATCCAAGGCCCCATCCCTGATTGTCCCACAGACCAGACTCTGCCATACCTTGAAGTCTTGGCCATGGCCACTTGTCATTTGTTTTTCTTTTCAATATGGGACTTTTCAATATGGTGACCTTGGCCTTAGGTCAAGGTGCACTTTTCCACTTTTGATAACCTTGACCTGAGGCCAAGGTCACCATATTGAAAAGTCCCAAGTATATCGACCACGTCGCGTCGATTTGTGAAGGTTTCATGAAATTTTGTTGCGTACTTTCGGAGCATGGGCGGCGCAACAACCCTTAAAAAGAGTTTATGCACTTTTGATGACCTTGACCTAAGGCCAAGGTCACCATATTTAAACGTTCCCAGTATATCCGCAATTCCACGTCGATTAGTGAATGTTTCATCAAATTCGGTTTAGTACTTTCGGAGTATAGGCGTGGCAAATAGCCTCAAAAACGATTTTGTGTATTTTGGTGACCTTGACCTAAATTCAAGGTCACCATAATCAAAGCCCTACGTATATCGATCACGTCACGTCGATTGGCGAAGGTTTCATGGAACTATATTCAGTAGTTTCGGAGTATGGGCGTGGTAAAGTTTTTTTTTTTTTTAATTGTGCTTTTTTGGTGACCTTGACCTAAAGCCAAGGTCACCATATTCAAAAGTCCAAGTATATCGACCATGTCACGTCGATTGGTGAAGGTTTCATGAAATTCGGTTCAGTAGTTTAGGAGCATGGGCACGGCAACAATTGCAATTAAAGATGTACTCATTTTTCGACCTTAGGTCAAGGTCAAGGTCACCATATTGTAAAATCCCAAGTAAATCGACTATGTTGCATCGATTGGTGAAGGTTTCATGAAATTCAGTCGAGCCGTTTAGGAGCATGGGCACCGCAACATTCTCAAAATGGTTTCAAAATTGCCGCTGCAAGTTTAAGGGATAATTTGATAGCTTTACGTATCGGTGAGAGTCGCCATATTCAAAAGTCCCAAGGAAATCGACCCCATTGCATCGATTGGTGAAGGTTTGATGAAATTCGGTTCCGTAGTTTCGGAGTATGGTCACGGCAACAACCTCGGGCAACATACCCACCCCAATGCACGCGACTCACACATACACGAAGCGTTCGACGAAAGCTATTCTTGCTATTTTCACAATAACACTGCACTCTGATTGGTCAATTTGGCGCTGGTAGATGTACAAAAATGACATTTATCATAATCGCCTAGAAGCGTCACCCCAGCAGCTGATTGCTATTGCCCAGGGCTGGTTTTGACCATGCATTATTGCCATCTACGGGGTACCTGATAATACCTTACTAAATACATTCATCGGATGGACATTAGCGCCAAAAAATCTCCCATCGGACAAGAAAGCAGCACATCCAAGCATGTCACCTTCAAGTTCACCATTTGACCTCAGGTCAACTTAGACTTTAACATTACACCCTATGGGAAAATCACGGTGTAACGAATACAATTTTTCTAAATACATTTATCAGATGGATATTATCGTCGAATAATCGCCCACCGAGCAGGGACGCGGCACATCCGAGCACGTGCCCGTCAGCGCAAGCGTTTGACCTCAGGTCAGGTTCTATGAAATTCAGAAAAAGAAAGTAGTCCACTTGGGTACTGTATGTGGGCCAAACGAAGCATTGAATGTGGACTATCTCAACACTGATGCATGCACTAGCAACACAAGAAGCAGCACACTGCGTGACCTGACCTCTATCGATGACGCATTTCATCTGGTAGCATTAGCATCCCTTCAACAACGCATTCAGAAACGAATTAACCAATGTCCTCCGATTCGTCTGAACATTTGACACAACCTTCGCAGACATACCCGTACATGCATCCCGAAACGATTTTCTGTTACGACGAACCATTTTTTCCTTCTGAGGCGAAAAGGTCAGCCAGGTCAAATCTGGGGTACCGCATAACTTGCCGGAGAATTCACTTATTGGAATAATTCAAACGCTTGTGCCACCGCTATCACGGTGGCATGCAGCACACCAAGTCAACTGGTCACTCGATGTCACCATTAGACCTCAGGTCAACGAAGACTTTAACATTACACGCTATGGGAATATCACGGTGTACCGAATACAATTTTCCTGAATACATTTATTGGATGGATATTAGCGTCGAATAATCGCCCACCGAGCAAGGACGCAGCACATCCGAGCATGTGACCGTCAACGCCAGCGTTTGACCTCAGGACAGGCTTTATGAAATTCAGAAAAAGAAAGTAGTCCACTTGGGTATCGTATGTTGGACAAACGAAAATGCAGACTATCTCAACAATGATGCATGCACTAGCAACACAAGAAGCAGCACACTGCGTGCTCTGACCTCTATCGATGACGCATTTCATCAGGTAGCACTAGCATCCCATTCAACAACGCATTCAGAAACCATTCCACCAATGTCCTCCGATTCGTCTGACCAACACCGATATACCAACAATATACCAAAAGTTGGTACCAACTTTCGCGCGAAAGTTGGTACCAACTTTCCCTACTTTCAATAGCTTTCAACTTTCGATATACCAACTTTCGCGCGAATGTGTGCCCGGTTCGGTAAATCTGACCGCTCCGCTGCGCTACTGACCGGGCGGGCGCTACGCTATTGACCGCAGGTTTCATTGACTTCTGGATAATGAAAGAGAACACCGTGGGTATGCTGGCAGTAGATCGAAATACGTTGCGCCGTCAGAGGAAAGAAAAGCGCTCAAAAGGAAGCACAATCCAGTTTGACATCAAACACGGAGGTAATTGACGGCTCTTACTATGACGGGCTGGATAGGTACAGGTATAGATAGGTTGGTAGATAGGTATTGATAGGTGTGTATGATGTTGGTGGATAGCTTCTTTGGAATTTAGGATGTGGTATTGGTTGGGGTGTTGAGAATCTTTTTGTCCAGGCTTATTTTATCTTTTTGTCCAGGCTTATTTTATGACGGGCTGGATACGTATAGGTATAGATCGGTTGGTAGATAGGTATTGATAGGTGTGTATGATGTTGGTGGGTAGCTTCTTTGGAATTTAGGATGTGGTATTGGTTGGGGTGTTGAGAATCTTTTTGTCCAGGCTTATTGTATCTTCCCTTTACAGGCTTGACCCACTCTTATTAAGTCGGAACACTTCATGACTGTATGATTTTATATAGGATCTATATTCAAGGTATATCATACATATATATGATATGAAATACAAGTATATATATATATATATATATATATATATATATTATATACATATAAATATATATTATTCACATGGATGGGCCTCATCGTGTACGAAAATAAAGTTTTGCACAACTTTTCAAACAGAAGTGGGGAAATATCATATGCTAAAAATGTTATACCGTAACAGTATGCAAATAAACATAACAACATTCGTTCGTACCGCAGGGCTTCGAGTATCAGCAAACACTTGCTCATGTGCAACAAAAGTAACTTTTTTTTGGTGAACCACTCCACGGCCTCCTTTTATCATGCATGAAGTAACCATTTTATGACGATGGCACCATTTAGAACCCCTCCCCCCCAAAAAAACAGTGGAGCAATCGTGACGCTGCCGCTGCCTTGGGGCCGTGGCTTCATTCGATTTCCAAGGCCATCGGAAACGCGGCCCGTGAACGGGGACGCAACTTCAAACGCCGTAGTGTTTATAAGACGCGCCAACGCCGTTCCTCCAGAACTGCGTGTCGCGCCGCCGTGGTCGGACAGTACTGGGCGCTGGGCGATAACAGCACTGGGCGAGCACGTGGCGGAAGTTGGCAGCTGGGTGTCTCAGTTCATCACTCCAGCTCATACTGCAACTTGCCACTCGTACCCGACCGGGCCTTGGAAGATAGATAGACATCAGATATTTGAAGCACACCAAAAAGCATTTAAATTATATTGCGCTGGTGCTGTCGCCTTTTTGTGTGGGAGATGGCAGCACGTGATCTAGAGACCGAGGAGAGCAAGGCTCGTGACAAACAGGTGAGTCGGTAAGCACCCCGTGAGGCTACCCAGCACGTGCTTAAATACTATATAATACGTGCACGTGCTTTGTGTGGCGACTTCTGATTGCATTAAACAAAAAATGTGCGAAGACATGTCTAATATCTACCGTGACTTGAGGAATGCCCGTGTACATTGGACGGGATATTGACGATAGGGTACATCTGGGTGGAAGGCTTCTCAGTTGATTACTGCACTCAGGAGGACATCATTCTGCATTGGAGGTCGTAATAGCATGTTCCCTGCCGAACATATTCCGAAATGATACCAGTTCTTGTAGTTCTTAGGTCTCCTTAGCGCCTCCAGAAGAGGCACCTGTGAGCCGCCAACAGGTTCTATTCCGTTTCCTAGAAGGCCCTCGAATTCTCCAAGTTCCCAGAGGCTTTGCAACTCCGAGGGGCCCTCAAACTACAGCGGTACTCAATCTTCCACGATCCCTGCACGTGTAATCGAACTGCAGGCACTATCGTATGTCTCCAAATGTGGCCGCCGGACTTTAAGAAACACCCCAGCATTATGAAGCACGCCCAGCTTCAAGAGGACCATCCAGCTTACACGAGGGCTGCTCCAGCTTCAAGGGTTGCACTCCAGCTGCCAGGAACTACTCATGTTACTAGCTGGTCCTCTAGCTGTTGAAACTCCCCCAGCTCCCCTCAGCCCCACAAGTTCTCCAACTTATCAGAGGCTTTCCATCTTTCAAAGCCTGTCTTCCGACTGTCTGGGGGCCCTCAAACTACGAGAGGTCCCTTAAATTTTATAATTTCCAGGGCTCTCTGTCTCCGTGCCGTGAAAAGCCTTGTATAATTAGCCTGGTGATGTCGTAATTATGTAAAATATTCCAACAACGATATCTTAGCATCTGTCAAGTATTCGGGGATCGAGCATCCGCCGGCTTGGGGTCTCCAAGCATCCGTAGGTTTTAAGTCTTCAAACATGCGAATGTGCAGGGCCAGCTTTGACTCAGTAGCATATTCAGGGAAGTGGCCGACGTTCCTGACTGACGGGGGAAAATCCAGCTAAACTTCAGGCTTCTGGAATTTTCACCAAAACTTCTCATTATTGACAACTTTGCAGAACTTTACATGACCGTTCCCTTCCTGCACAATACATCAATGCATCGCTACATACGCGGGTTGGGTTAGCTAGGAGATTGTATTGGATTAGGTTGGGTTAGATTCGTAGCTAGTATTTCGGTGATAACCAACGTGTGTTATGATACATTTATTGAACATAGCTTTCGTAATGGAAAAACCATACATATGATATACCTGATGCTTTCCCTCTCTCGCTCCCCCTCTCGCTCTCTTTCTCTCTCTCTCTCTCTCTCTCCCCTCTCTCTCTCTCTCTTTCTCTCTTTCTCTCTTCATCCCTATCTCTCTTTCTCTCTTTCTCTCTTTATCCTTTTCTCTCTTTCCCTCTTTCTCTCTTTCTCTCTTTCTATCTTTCTTTCTCTCTTTCTCCGTTTCTCTCTTTCTCTCTTTCTCTATTTTTATTTTTCTATCCTTCTCTCTTTTTCTCTTTTTCTCTCCCTCTCTTTCTCTCGGTATCTTTTTGTCCCTTTCTCTTTAATCTGTTGCCTTAAAAAAGTTATATGTTCTCCTTTTCCGATTTTCCCTATTCTTTTGTCTCTTCGTCTCTTGTTCTCTTTTGTCTTCCCTTTCTTGCTTGTTCACTGGTCTCTTTCTCTATTTCTCTTTTCTCTTTGTCTTTTTTTCGTTTTCTTGTTCTGTTTGACCCTTTCCCCTCTTTATTATGGCATTTGCATTTTAAAGTGGCTGGGGCCTGGGAGGAAGAATAACAGGATTCAGTTCCGGTATCTTTACGCCGGCTTCACAACTCGTGGGAGACATAACATTAGAGAAGCATTGCTTCCTGTATACATAATCATCATCATAATCATCATAATCATCATAATCATCATAATCATCATCAAGTCATCGTGTGTTCACGCCATGAGAAGTGCTGTCAGCCTGCTTATCCATCGGATAAACACGCTGACGTGGCTGGGGCGTCCACCACCGGGCAACCAACGGGTGACACCGCCATGCGAACGATTTCAACCTAAGTGGGTGTGTAGGGTAGTCATGGGCGCTGAATCAATCTGTGAAAGTTTTAGCTTCGTACTGGCAGTGATCTCGGAGATATGGCCTGAGGCAATTTTCATAGGTTGCGTTGCAGGTAAATCTTTGAGAGCGATTATCTCCAGTACTTTAAAACCTAGCATAGACATATAGCATATCTGTAGAATCGCAAAGACCTCTTCTTTTCATTTCTCGGATCGGTTTTAAATTTTGAACAAATTTCAAAACTTTGGCATTTGACCTCAGGTCACGTGACCTCCCGTGACCCCCAAGCCATTTGATATTCTCATTTGTAACCACATTTACTATAAGGTTCATCGATTGTCTTTCGAAGCAAAAGTAAAAGTGATGTTTATTTACTGATAACTATTAATAATTTGCCTTCATTCTACCGAGCTTATTGATTTTCGCACGTTTTCCTGAGTGGTCGGGTCAGTCTTTTGCTAGCGATTGACCCCCAAAGCTCACAGGGCTATGATTTGAGATATGCACTTATCAGGCATGATGAGATGAATCCGAACATGCCCGATTGCATGACCTCAGGTCACCAGATCACCTATCCAGTTCAGGTTAAATACATCAGTGGAGGTGAAAATCGTAATGTCGGAAGACATTTTGGATCCATAGTAGTGAGATACGTGCTGATTTACACCTAAATAAATATTCAATGTATGCCTGTTACGTAGTCCATGAGAATTATTCGCAAAATCATTCACTTCATAGTTTTGGTACTCCCACCTTTGTGTTGCGGCTGGCGCGGTCAATCGCAGCCAGTCGACCGCGAAAGTGATAACGGTCGGTCGAGATGTAAACAGCGACTGTTATGGGACGACGGTATGGGGCATCATATCGGGAAAGGGTGAAATAGGAGATGAGGTATCGATGACAATGGCCGTTATCAGTAGGGCCGAAACGAGGACAGTACACATTACTGTCAGTCGTCTGAGTGAGGGAAGCGCGTGAACACTGAGACATTGTGCTAGCCGTGTCCAGTCTACTGAAAAATGGTGCATCGTTATTGCTGTGATTCGTTCGAGAAGCACAAAACACGTATCAAGAAGAATTTGCGAACGGTATCTGATCATTTAATCCAAGTGGTGAATGACACACGCGTCGGAAAGGGATATCTGCTATGTGTTAATTGTCTTGCTGCGCTGAAGAAAGATCCCAGCAGCCTGCCCCGCAAGAGGAAAGCAGTCCAACACATCCACCTAGTGACATCAGTCAAAGTGAAAGCACCAGCTCATAAAGCAATGGCTCTTCAGGCTCATCTATCACGGGACATGAAACCAGCAAGCACGATGTAGAAACAGTGCTCCCCATGCTAGGGATATCTCCTCTTCAGACAAGTGAGTGACTGTGCTGGAGACTAGAATAACGAAATTCCTCTGGCTGCCCGTATTTTGAGCATGTGCAATTCTGTCTCGTGTATAAGCTGCATACCTAATACCTATAGCAATAAAAAGTTATATCAATGCAACAACATGATGAATATTAAATATTAACATCCACAATGCACAGTATTACACAATTAAAAAAATAGGGCACAACAAAGAATGCAAATAAAATAGCATGTTCGGAGAAAAAACATGAAAATATCAGACAATGTATTACATAGTCATCATAACTTAAAACTCCACCACTCTCAGAAGGTCTGCGACCGGACCAGAAGAGTTCGAGAGGATCGGAGAAACTCGGCCGTGCTACGAAGGCACTGAAGAAGAGATTTGAAGAGACGTTGGATATTGAAATTGCAACGCCTTCAGGGGCACCTGCAAAGAAACTGAAGTCACTCGATGATGACCTGTCGAGGTAGGGGTTTAAAAGCATGTGATAGATAGGTCACCGCAAAGTTGTACAATGGCATGTACATACCATTCTAATGGAAGCCGGTTTTGGCAAAAATTTGCGGAATGTATGCGAATTACTGAGCAGAAATGACACTCACAAAGTCAGATAAGTCGTGCTCTGTCTCTTGCACCCATTCTGAAAGAATCGCTCATCAGGTTTCCAAAATCTTCGAAAAATATATTGCCGCTGACTCCAATAGTATGTATGGATTTTGTGCTTGGCTGTACCTATGTAATCCAAAATATTTTATTGGTAACAAATCTGCAAATGATGCTTAATTAACGTTTATTTGGCAATGCTGCCTGAATATTGGAAAAATTCAATTCACCCTGCGCCTGATCAGCTGTAAAATTGCAAATTTGCAAATAAACGGTTGGGAATACGGTTCGTCCAATCGTGACTTGACCTTGAATTATTTTATGCAAACAATCATGCACCGAATTCAGTTCTAATTCATAATTCCAATGACTTTTTATTTTCGAAACGATCTATGCCGGCTTTGTCCAGTCCATGTCCGGCAAGTTTAATCTCGTAAGGCATCGTGCATAAATTACATAACGTTAGCAGGGGGGGGGGGGGGTAAGCCGCTGCGTTGCGTCCCATAGGCAATAAAAGTATATGGTTAACAGATAAAAAGCGTTACATAGGGGAGGGGGGCCAAAATTGACCAAAAATTGCGTTACGTAGTTAATGGACGGTCCCTAACTTTCAATTGTTTCCGTAATCATTTGTGTTTCAATGATTAAACTGAGCGGGCGATGTGAAAAATATACACCTTAAACAGTATTTTTGTGCGCGACACTACATTAGTGTGTTTTATAATTGTTTCATGTCGGCTTTCTACAAAAAAAAACTACATTTTACAATTTGGCGCGTCGTCAGGTACGAGGAACTGATGCATAAGCTGAAGGACGAATACCAGAAGAGTGCAGGGGACTACAGACGTCGACTTCAGATTCTGACCCTGTCACCTTTCGGAATCGAGCGCACGGCAGAGTTCTTTGGAGCCAGTCTCTACCTGGTGAAGAAAAGCCGAAAACTAAGAGAGGAGAGGGGGTTGTGTCCTGTAGTAGATAAAGTTAGCAGAGGAAAGTGTGTAAGTGACCGGGATAAGCATGCAGTTATCGATTTCTACGAGTCTGACGAGATAAGTAGGATGTGTCCCGGAAAGAAAGACTGCATCGTCGTTCGTGACGAGAACGGCGTGACAGTGACGGAACAGAAACGTCTTATACTGGGGAGCTTAAGGTAGATTTATGTCGTGTACAGGGAGGCCTACGGTGTGTCAGCCTTGGGCTTCTCCTCTTTCGCAGCACTACGGCCTAAATACTGCGTGTTGGCAGGGTCCAGCGGTACACACACAGTATGTGTGTGTACCTATCACCAGAATGCGAAGCTAATGGTCGAGTCATTAGGCGTTGCGGGGCTGACATATCACGATCTCATGGGCATGGCCGTCTGCGACACTACGAACGAAACATGCATGACGGGAAACTGCCTCTGGTTATTGGTTTTACGACACGTCGACCGTTGAGTCATGTAGCGTCGCCAATCTCTCACGCCGATTGGTCGCGGGAGAAGAGTAGCGACAGGTGAGACTCGAACCCACAACCTTTCGATTGTGAGACGAGCATCTTACCCCTAGACCACTCGTCCCCGGGAAACTGCCCCCCCCCCCCGGGAGCAGGGCGTCCTCTCATTCATATAATTAGTAGAGGACGAGTACGAGGACAACATGAACATGGAGGAGACCATCACATACAAACAGTGGGTTAAAACTGATCGTTGTACATTGCTCAATCATATTGAGCCGCGTGACGCGTTTACGACGACCTTGTCTAAGACGATCCGCAATCTGACCAGACATCATAATGTGTCTAAGGAACAGGGGCGTGCTTTTCAAGAGTTGATTGATTATTTGGGTTTAAGGGCGCACAGACTACACGATCATTTCGCGCCCATCATTTCAGGAGTTGAAGGATTCAGTCGGTGTGGTTGAGGCAGTAGTTGTAGGCGATTTTACTGAGAACTATACCTGCGTTGTACAGGATGAGGTACATAGGTATCATTGGAACGCTCCTCAAGTGACGGTTCATCCGTTTGTAGCTTATTGGAAAGAGGACAACTCCACAGTACATCAGAGTTTATGTGTTATATCCGATGCACTGAAGCACAATGCTGCTATTGTCCACGCGTTCTTACAACAGTTAGTTCCTATTTTGAAGTCACGTGTCCCTGGTCTCAGAAAGATTCATTACGTTTCAGACGGCTGCGCCGGCCAGTACAGGAACCGATTCAATTTTGTGAACCTTTGCCGTCAGCGTGAAGATTTCTATGTTGATTGCGAATGGCACTTTTTCGGTACCTCCCATGGCAAGAGCGTATGCGATGGTGTCGGTGGTACAGTGAAAAGAGCGACGGCTATGGAGAGTTTGAGACGACCTAGCCAGGACCAGTTTCTCAGTGCTGAAGATATGCACCGGTTTCGCAGTGAAAAATTCATTTCGGTCATTCACCTCCTATTCGTTTCAAAAGATTACGTTTCAAAAGTGACTGAATCCCATAAAGAACGGTTCGCCAAAGCTCTCACCGTCAAGGGCACAAAAATGTTTCATAGGTTTACACCAGTTGACCGGTTTCACATAATTGCCTCTAAACTATCATCCAGTACTGCAGGAGTTCATGTTCGCGTTTGTAAGGATGAGTAGGTAAGCGTTGATATGTAGTTGATTTTAGGTGATCAAGTGTGAGCGAATGCAGGCATGCCAATACAAAAACGCGTGATGAGATTTTCATTGGCTTGTGAATACGGAATTTTGTTGTTGGAGGATTCGTTTATTCTGATGTCGATATTATTGTTATTATGCATATAGGTGCATATGGTGGCATGTTGCCGTGATTGTTTTTAACTTTGCATGTGAAATGAATAAATGTTGGCATATTAATGCTATCTCTAAAAACTATTCACGCTAACCTCTCAGCTCTCATGGCTGGCGAACATCAAGGTAAAGTTGAAGTTACTTTCCAACGTCTTCCGAAATGACCATTTTTCACCTCCACTGACGTATTTAGCCTGACCTGGATAGGTGACCTGGTGACCTGAGGTCATGAAATCGGCACGTTCGGGTTCGTCTCATCATGCTTCATAAGTGTATATCTTAAATTATAACTCTATGAGCTTTGGGGTCAATCGCTAGAAAAAGACTGACCCGACCATTCAGCAAAACGTGCGAAAATAAATAAACTCAGGTAGAATGAAGGCAAATTAATAATAGTTATCAGTAAATAAACATCATTTTTATTCTTTGTTTCGAATGACAATCGATGGCCCTTATAGTAAATGTGGTTACAAATTTGAATATAAAGTGGCTTGGGGTCAGTGGAGGTTACGTGACCTGAGCCCAATTGACCAAATTTTTGAAATTTGTTGAACATTGAAAACTGACCCCAGAAATGAAAAGAAGTGGTCTTTGCGATTATAAGGATATGCTATGTGTCTATGCTAGGCTTTAAAGTACCGGAGCTAATCGCTTTCAAAGATTTACCTGCAACGCGACCTCTTAAAATTGCCTCAGGCCATATCTCCTAGAACGCTGCCAGTACGAAGCTAAAACTTTCGCAGATTGATTCAGCGCCCATGACTACCCTATACACCCACTTAGGTTGAAATCGCTCGCATGGCGGTGTCATTTCCCAATAATTTTGGTCGGCTGGTAATGGACCTCCCGGGCTGTTGAACAGAGAATTCGCCAGCTGCAGCATATGCTCGGCTTGTTAATATTTCAGGAAAGCATTGCACGTTCCCGCAACGATCCACACCACCCTCTCTGACATTTCAGTTCGTAGAACTGATTCGGACATTACTTCCCATGGTGGACGGAAGCACGTCTGGCCAAGAGAGCGTCATGCTCTCCAACGAGGACGTCAGCGCCAGCAAGCGCAGCGCTGTCGCCTGCAGCTACTGGGATGACCCGTTCATCTCCTTCTTCGTGGAGGACTTCGCGCCAGCCGCGCCTGAATGTCATCGTGGCCTCTACCTGCGAGTGACGACTGTGCAGCGTCTGACCGAGGCTTTTCTGGCCCTCTGCGGCCCCGAGTCACAGGTAAGAATCGCACGGCGTCATGCAGAAATACAAACGCACTCAGTCCTAGCAAGACCGGGTTCGAGTCGCGTCACGTGCTCGCGTTCAGCATCTGGGAGAGTCAGTTGGCAACCAGAGTCGGAGACGAGCGACCACTTGGGCCATGTCGGTGCATGGACGGCAAGTTAAACTGCGGCTCAAATTCTTCCGTTCAACTGGAATTCACGAAGGGTTCTTGGGTTGGGTATGACGAATACATCATGGTGCGTACGTGACGTCTGGGTCCTCTGCAGGCTATGTTGTGCTAGTCGACTTTCAAGTCCCTTGACTCGACTTACCGCCCATGTTGAGGTTATGTTAAGAGAGGGATTCGTGTAAGAGGAGAGATAAAGGCTGGCTCGGGTCTCCACAGGTATAGGCAGAGCCAGAGACGGAGACAGACAAGGCGGAGAGAGAGAGAGAGAGAGAGAGAGAGAGAGAGAGAGAGAGAGAGAGAGAGAGAGAGAGAGAGAGAGAGAGAGAGAGAGAGAGAGAGAGAGAGAGAGAGAGAGAGAGAGAGAGAGAGAGAGAGAGAGAGAGAGAGAAAGAGAGGGTGGGGACAGACTGACCGACAGACCGGGAAATGGAAGAGATAACACTGTATGAAGTATGAGGAGCGCGTGTCAGCCAATCTGCTCGGTTTGGTGTCAGGTGTTGTCGCTCGGAGCCGGGTTCGACACGCTCTACTGGCGTCTGAAGAGCCGCCAGGTCAGATTCAGCAACTACGTGGAACTCGATTTTGACCAGGTCACCGCCAGCAAAGTCATGAAGATTCAGAAAGCAAAGCACCTGCTGTCTGTTCTGCAGAATGATGGTGAGCATATCCGCTTCGACCAGCTCCACCGTGCGTCCTATAGACGGCTTGGTCCCACCCTTCCTCCCACACACTGTGAGGTCTGACCCCTCTTAGAGGTCGTAAATGTTGCCTGGGGGTGTTGCCAACCAAAACTCCAGGGCTTCGTCATATCTGCAGCGCAGAACATTCCAAAAAGACTACAGCGTTAACTCTTTGGCTGTAAAAAAGCACAGCCTACGCGAATAACCGGAAACCGTCGTCATAGTTTTTTACCCGAAAAATCACAAAAAATATGCCTTCATAAATACAACGGGTTCATTATTTAGATGGGTGATGCATCACAATCTATTTTCCATGTGCGATCAGTAGAACATGCACAATCTGTAGTACACATAGTGTGGCCTTCACTTCAGAGCGCATTCCCAGCTTTATAATTTGGTGTGTAGTTCAGTATCTGAATGGCCTTTTCAAACGTATAATCAGCTTGGACATGTTGCTGACATGTTGCTTACATGTTACATGTCACATGTTAATCAGCTTACATGTTGCTGTCAAACGAATCAACACAATT
This sequence comes from Ashinkailepas kermadecensis, assembly GCA_034440615.1. Taxonomy (NCBI): domain Eukaryota; kingdom Metazoa; phylum Arthropoda; class Thecostraca; family Neolepadidae; genus Ashinkailepas; species Ashinkailepas kermadecensis. The sequence continues at coordinate 24,826 of JAOTOM010001490.1, read as the reverse complement.
TGTGCACACGAATAGTTTGTCTGCTTCCATGATGAACAGGTCCAATCGAGTGATGTAACTGCGTATTCCTTGATGAATGCACAGTTTATTTGACAAAGTTTATGGGAGGCTATGCTGCTTTTACACTGGTATCTCCTATCCCAAAAAAATCGTCAAGTATGAAGTTGAAAAGTCACAAAATATCCAAACTCTAATAGCTACAATGGACATACATATTCTGATGGGTGATCCATGAATAAACACAATCTAATTCCCATACACAATCACCAGAACCTGCACATAGTGTGGCCTTCAGAATAGCTTCTAAAGTTATCAGCTTGGACAGTTATATGCTGTCGTCAAACAAATCAACTACAATTTGTGCGTACAAATGCGTACATCTACTTCCTTAATTAACAAGTCCAGATCAATGGCGGGACTCTACATTTCTTCATGAGTGCACATGCACTGATGACTGACTGAGAGTGACCTTACCACAGAGACATGACACAAACTGGGAGTGACCTTACAAATAGGCTTTCCATGCCTCGAAGGTGAAATAATGATTGTCAACTAGTAAGTAATTGAATAATATTTTACGGTGCCAAGAGATAATGGGAACAACGCACCGCCATGGAATATTCAGGTCTTATACTGAAGAGCTAACTGAAAGGAACAACCAGCGTACAATCCTTGGCGAGTTTGAGCAACAAAAATACATCAGCTGGCATAGTTTGAGAAAGACGTGAGCCGAAACGTTGTTAATAAAGCTATGCTCCCATTGCTCTGTATTTTCACATATATATATATATATATATATATATATATATATATATATATATATATATATATATATATATATATATATATATATATATATATATATATATATATATATATATATATATATATATATATATAGGGGACATTTTGGTCGATTTGTGGGACTCAATAGGGTTTTTGGGGCCCTGGCTTCGTCTTTGTCTGCTCCCGGTGCGATTTTGGTGACCGGTATGCATTTCGAGGCCCCCTGTATGATTGTGCGGGACTGCGGGGTGCTTTTTCTGGGTCCGACGCATTTTGGCCTTTGGTGCGATTTGTGGGACCCCAGAATGATTTTCCCGAATTGGATTAACTTTTTGAGCCTGACTTCATGCTGGTGGAGTCCCGGTACGATTATTTCAGCAACGGAGCAATTTTCTGGCTCCCAGCATGATTTTTCAGGGGTTGATCCATATAAATTATCATTGGGGTGGGGAAGGGGCACATTTCCTCGGAAAGACGCCATCGACGGAAACAGATTCGTTGAACCAGGAGAGTGGTGCACTCGAGCATACTGAAGGATGCCTTTTCCTCTGATAATGACGTTTTTGACTGAAAAGATATGCTTAACGGGTGGGGTTGCGGGTGGGGTTGACTTCAACCTTCCTGAAGAGGCGCCACTTTTCCATTAATGAGGGGGCACATGGCCCCCGCGCCTCCCGTACCCACCCCTGAGAAACTTCTTCGGGGGGCTACTGGTATTTTTATGATACTTTTGGGTCACTTATAAATTGCTCCACTGATTTTCTTTAGACAAGCATGAAGGATACCGTGCAATCAGGAGTGGATGCTCGAGTACTTTTGGTATTGACGTTATAACATCAATATTTCGATTTCGATATTAATGATCAACCAGCAGTAACCGCCAAGATATAAGATTGGCGGGAGACACGCCTAAGCGTAGAGCAACACCAGCAGTCGTTGAGGCTCATTATCAGAGAAGTAGCCAGTACATTCAAACATATCTTAGGCTAATGCAAATGGGAACAACCAAAATAGTGGCACACCAGCAATTGCTGCTTCCTGCACGAATGCCATGGGAGGAGAATGCCAGCCATGCTGTTATGATAATATGAGGGAACGGATTGACTTTTTATCCAAGCGATCTTCCTGAAGAGCAGCTTCTGTCACCATCTTCGTAGCTAGGTTACTGGGATGTACGACCTCTGCTCTACCTCCCATATACTGTGAGGTGTTCTTCTCCCTGCCCCAGACGGTGAGGAGCGACTCTCCCTGCCACAGTTGGTGAGGTGTGACTATCCCTCCTACCGACGGTGAGGTGTGACTATCCCTCCTACCGACGGTGAGGTGTGACTATCCCTCCTACCGACGGTGAGGTGTGACTATCCCTCCTACCGACGGTGAGGTGTGACTATCCCTCCTACCGACGGTGAGGTGTGACTATCCCTCCCTACCGACGGTGAGGTGTGACTATCCCTCCTACCGACGGTGAGGTGTGACTCCCTCCTACCGACGGTGAGGTGTGACTATCCCTCCTACAGACGGTGAAGTCTGACTCTCCCTGCCACAGACGGTGAGGTGAGACTCTCGCTCTGCCACGGACGGTGAGGTGTGACTCTCTCCCTCTGCCACAGACGGTGAGGTGTGACTTTCTCTGCCACAGACGGTGAGGTGAGGCTTTCTCTGCCACAGACGGTGAGGTGTGACTCTCTCCTGCCACAGACGGTGAGGTGTGACTCTCTCCCTCTGCCACAGACGGTGAGGTGTGGCTTTCTCTGCCACAGACGGTGAGGTGAGGCTTTCTCTGCCACAGACGGTGAGGTGTGGCTTTCTCTGCCACAGACAGTGAGGTCTGACTCTCCCTGCCACAGACGGTGAGGTGTGGCTTTCTCTGCCACAGACGGTGAGGTCTGACTCTCCCTGCCACAGACGGTGAGGTGTGACTCTCTCTCTCTCTCTCTGCCACAGACGGTGAGGTCTGACTCCTGCCACAGACGGTGAGGTGTGACTCTCTCTCTGCCACAGACGGTGAGGTCTGGCTTTCCCTGCCACAGACGGTGAGGTCTGACTCTCCCTGCCACAGACGGTGAGGTGTGACTTTCCCTGCCACAGACGGTGAGGTGTGACTTTCCCTCTGCCACAGACGGTGAGGTGTGACTTTCCTGCCACAGACGGTGAGGTCTGACTCCCTGCCACAGACGGTGAGGTGTGACTTTCTCTGCCACAGACGGTGAGGTGTGACTCTCTCTGCCACAGACGGTGAGGTGTGACTCTCCCTGCCACAGACGGTGAGGTGTGACTCTCCCTGCCACAGACGGTGAGGTGTGACTCTCCCTGCCACAGACGGTGAGGTGTGACTCTCCCTGCCACAGACGGTGAGGTGTGACTCCCCTGCCACAGACGGTGAGGTGTGACTCTCCCTGCCACAGACGGTGAGGTGTGACTCTCCCTGCCACAGACGGTGAGGTGTGACTCTCCCTGCCACAGACGGTGAGGTGTGACTCTCCCTGCCACAGACGGTGAGGTGTGACTCTCTCTGCCACAGACGGTGAGGTGTGACTCTCCCTGCCACAGACGGTGAGGTGTGACTCTCCCTGCCACAGACGGTGAGGTGTGACTCTCTCTGCCACAGACGGTGAGGTGTGACTCTCCTGCCACAGACGGTGAGGTGTGACTCTTCCTGCCACAGACGGTGAGGTGTGACTCTCCTGCCACAGACGGTGAGGTGTGACTCTCCCTGCCACAGACGGTGAGGTGTGACTCTCCCTGCCACAGACGGTGAGGTGACACAGTCGGTGAGGTTACTCCCTGCCACAGACGGTGAGGTGTGACTCTCCCTGCCACAGACGGTGAGGTGTGACTCCCTGCCACAGACGGTGAGGTGTGACTCTCTCTGCCACAGACGGTGAGGTGTGACTCTCCCTGCCACAGACGGTGAGGTGTGACTCTCCCTGCCACAGACGGTGAGGTGTGACTTTCTCTGCCACAGACGGTGAGGTGTGACTCTCCCTGCCACAGACGGTGAGGTGTGACTCTCCCTGCCACAGACGGTGAGGTGTGACTCTCCCTGCCACAGACGGTGAGGTGTGACTCTCCCTGCCACAGACGGTGAGGTGTGACTCTCCCTGCCACAGACGGTGAGGTGTGACTCTCCCTGCCACAGACGGTGAGGTGTGACTCTCCCTGCCACAGACGGTGAGGTGTGACTCTCTCTGCCACAGACGGTGAGGTGTGACTCTCCCTGCCACAGACGGTGAGGTGTGACTCTCCTTGCCACAGACGGTGAGGTGTGACTTTCTCTGCCACAGACGGTGAGGTGTGACTCTCCCTGCCACAGACGGTGAGGTGTGACTCTCCTGCCACAGACGGTGAGGTGTGACTCTCCCTGCCACAGACGGTGAGGTGTGACTCTCCCTGCCACAGACGGTGAGGTGTGACTTTCTCTGCCACAGACGGTGAGGTGTGACTCTCCCTGCCACAGACGGTGAGGTGTGACTCTCCCTGCCACAGACGGTGAGGTGTGACTCTCCCTGCCACAGACGGTGAGGTGTGACTCTCCCTGCCACAGACGGTGAGGTGTGACTCTCTCTGCCTCAGACGGTGAGGTGTGGCTTTCTCTGCCACAGACGGTGAGGTGTGACTCTCCCTGCCACAGACGGTGAGGTGTGGCTTTCTCTGCCACAGACGGTGAGGTGTGACTCTCCCTGCCACAGACGGTGAGGTGTGACTCTCCCTGCCACAGACGGTGAGGTGTGACTCTCTCTGCCACAGACGGTGAGGTGTGACTCTCCCTGCCACAGACGGTGAGGTGTGACTCTCTCTGCCACAGACGGTGAGGTGTGACTCTCCCTGCCACAGACGGTGAGGTGTGACTCTCCCTGCCACAGACGGTGAGGTGTGACTCTCCCTGCCACAGACGGTGAGGTGTGACTCCTGCCACAGACGGTGAGGTGTGACTCTCCCTACCACAGACGGTGAGGTGTGACTTTCTCTGCCACAGACGGTGAGGTGTGACTCTCTCTGCCACAGACAGTGAGGTGTGACTCTCCCTGCCACAGAGTGTGACTCTCTCTGCCCAGACGGTGAGGCCCACAGACGCAGGTGTGACTTTCTCTGCCTCAGACGGTGAGGTGTGACTCTCCCTGCCACAGACGGTGAGGTGTGACTCTCCCTGCCACAGACGGTGAGGTGTGACTCTCTCTGCCTCAGACGGTGAGGTGTGACTTTCTCTGCCACAGACGGTCAGGTGTGACTTTCTCTGCCTCAGACGGTGAGGTGTGACTCTCTCTGCCACAGACAGTGAGGTGTGACTCTCCCTGCCACAGACAGTGAGGTGTGACTCTCTCTGCCTCAGACGGTGAGTTCTGACTCTCCCTGCCTCAGACGGTGAGGTGTGACTTTCTCTGCCACAGACGGTGAGGTGTGGCTTTCTCTGCCTCAGACGGTGAGGTCCGGATGACAGGTAGCAGTCTGCACGCAACCGACTACCACCTGGCGCCGGCGGACATATCTGACCTGACTGCCGTACAGCGCGTGCTGTCCGAGTGTCAGCTGCGTGCCGACCGGCCCACCCTAGTGCTGGCGGAGAGCGTTCTGATGTACTTGAAGCCGGCTGCGTCGCGACGCCTACTGTCCTACCTGTCCAGCACACTGCCAACTGTACTGTTTGTCAACCACGACATGGTAAGCATCACAACTATGGCCATGCAACACGTCAAGTCAACAAGCATTAGGGGCGCCATGACAAGCCTCAAGGGCACCCAATATGCTTTAGGAGCTAGCGCTGTGCTTTTCGGGTATCTTCATGCTTGAGTAGCCCCTAGCACGCTTTAGGGGACTAAAACACACTATTATGGGCCCAACGTGCCTTAGGGGCCCACAACATCTTAGGGCTCCAAAAACCACTAAGCTGACCTCAAACCAAAAATAAAAACATAGGTGCTGCAGGCACTGCCAAGTTGCAATCATGCAGTAAAGTTCATTTCACTATCTTTTGATACGCATGAGCCTAAAATCATTCTAAGATTGTCATGGGACGATGACCTAGGATGACCTTGACATTACATATGATCCATGGTTTTGGTCCGATTGGGTAGCTCACGTCGTGCAATGCAAGTCTGATACTGGTTGGACCATGATAACTAGCAATAAACCACAAAACAGGAGTGTTTAAAAGGTTTTCCCCACTTAGCGCACTTTATCTAGACCTTCCTCCGATTAATTCACCGAAATCAATCAAATTCGATAAATAACTTCTCGAGTTTCTGCATGCATTCCAGTGGAAAATGCGGTTAGAAGAACATGCATATTACACATAAGCAGGAAAATTGGTCCAAAATTGGCCGAGATCTCAGGTCACTGACCTGGCCTCAAAAAGAAATCCGCGATTTGTATACGCTTTGTAGGCGCCGTCCAATCGTACTCACTTAGCAGTTTTCATTTGAATATCTTTTCATTTCGATGAATTATCGACCCTCGAAAACATTTTTTGAGGTGGTCCTTTTTGACTTGAGCTAAGTCAATGAGCTACGTGACCTGAAGTTGAATATTTCATATATGATACAAAAAGGTGACGAAAGAGGTACTGAAAACTTCGCGGCGCGAATTTCTCTCTCTCTCTCTCTCTCTCTCTCTCTCTCTCTCTCTCTCTCTCTCTCTCTCTCTCTCTCTCTCTCTCTCTCTCTCTCTCTCTCTCTCTCTCTCTCTCTCTCTCTCTCTCTCTCTCTCTCTCTCTCTCTCTCTCTCTCTCTCTCTCTTTACCTCTCTCTCTCTCTCTCTCTCTCTCTCTCTCTCTCTCTCTCTCTCTCTCTCTCTCTCTCTCTCTCTCTCTCTCTCTGTCTCACTCTCTCTCTCTCTCTCTCTCTCTTTACAGTCTCTCTCTACTCTTCTCTCTCTCTCTCTCTCTCTCTCTCTCTCTCCCTCTCTCTCTCTCTCTCCGTGTTCTGTCGTATAGTATACCTAAGTATAAGTAAACTAACCTTTTCCTCTCTCTCTCTCTCTCTCCTCTCTCTCTCTCTCTCTCTCTCTCTCTCTCTCTCTCTCTCTCTCTCTCTCTCTCTCTCTCTCTCTCTCTCTCTCTCTCTCTCTCTCTCCCTCTCTCTCTCTCTCTCGGTTTTTTTTCTTTCCAGTATACCCTACGTGAGGTCACGCAGTAAGCACTAACCTCTCTAGAATAATTACAGCTGGATTAGCCTGCCAGTGTTAGATAGTGTTGGATAACAAAAAGCATGTGGAAAAGCAGTACCCCCGATCGAGTTCGTGACGACATGGCATAGCTACACATTGTACTTCAAAACAGACATATGTATGCTTTATCTATGATGGCATCACAGGTAAGGAAGTCTTTGGTGACCGATATGTCGATTTTATAACGACTGGAACATCTTTTCAAGTCCTAGGCGGTCATTACATTTGAATGAAGTGAATAAGAACAAAATGACCCAGAATAACCTAGTTGAAGTCACATGGTAACAAAATGACCACTGGTACACCAACTGACCCGGTATTGATTTGTCAGTATACATTTGTCCGATTGTATCTAATAACAATAAGCAACAATTTAAGACGTAAAAATATAGCCTAAGAATGACTTTATGACGTGATTAAGACATGACCTAAGATGGCCTTGAGGTTATTTTTTTCCACAACGTACCCTAGATGTTCATTTGAAGCTACTAAGAGTCCGAAGCTGCTGTCTCAATTGGTTTAGCTGTTATGACGGGAAAACCAAGGGGGAGCTTCCTCTCCTAGTAACTCGCTGGTTAAACATGGGACCAATGAACATTAACTGGAAAAATGACCTCTTCAGCCATTTTTTCCATACCAATAATGGTCTGGTTTCTACGTCCATGCCGTTGTTCCCACAGGAATCAGCCGGTAGAATCTTCAATGGAATCATAAAATCAGGTTCCGATAACAGGAGAGAGAGATAAAGTAAAAGAAAAGAACTTGAGAAGGGCCCTACCAGAAAGTAACGGTTTATATCCGGGGTCTTTTTTAGTCTTGTTGTAGGTTCGAGCATTAAAAATATATTAGTCCCTCGTCACATAATCCTAGTTGACCCCTGTTCACCACCCCAAATGGAGCCTGATACTGACGCCTTATAGGTTGTGACTAAAGCACGTTGACAATGGTTCCTGCCCTGTTTCGTCACCAGACATGCATGGAGGATCGCTTCGGTGAACTGTTCACGAAATTCTTCCACGATCGCGGTCTCACTATATCGGGACTGGAGAGCTGCGTCTCCGATGGCGCACAGATCCAGAGGTTAGTTTTCTCATGATGAACACGAACTCCATTTCTCCCTAGGCATGCGGCTATCACCTCGGAAGCTGTTACAAGAGTGAAATGTCACGTCCAAGAATGGTGTTCCCACATACTCCGACACCAATCGCATGACGCAGAAGCATTACTATGTCGCACTAAATTGCCAGTGGTGCAGCCAGGATTTTCTTAATGGTGGTCCGATGCAAAATGTAATGAAATATAGAACGAATTCGGCGCGCTTCGCGCGCCGGACATTTTTGTTGCTTGGTTTCATTTTTGTTGGTAAGAAGTCTCAAACTTTCTTGCTTGATCTAGTATATTTTGTATTGCTAAGGGGAGCGGGCGACCCCCCATTGGCTGTGCCTCTGCACCCAGTCATACTCTGTGTAATTACGATGGTACCAACATTCCGCGCAATTTATAGCGCATTAAACATTTTTCACGTACATGAAGTGCTTTGCCGCTTCATCACCTCGTGAATGGGAACAACGTCTGCCAAGCCATGTTTTCGCACGATGTCATCTGATGCATTTGTCCTCCAATGGCACCTCACTTGAGCCATCCCACCTGTTGTGACCCATACCTACTCTGACCGGGCCGTTGTCGCCTCCCACCTGAACCGGCCTATCTCCTGTGGCCAGGTTTCTGGAGACGGGCTGGACGGGAGCGCACGTTTGGTCTCTCGATGACATTCTCCACCAGCTGCCGCCCTCAGAAGTGGCCAGGATTGAGCGACTGGAGCAGCTGAAGCTTCCGGACGTGTTTCCCCAGATACTGAAGCATTGCGCCGTGTCAGTGGCTTGGTGCGATGCCTCCGGTCTTGGCATCGACTCCATAACTATTGCGTCCTAAATGTGGCATGCAACGCCATTTTTAGGATGCGGCAATGATCCCATCGTGCTGGGAGTATTCATGCTGCAATGCATGCCTTGGGTTTTGTGTTTTGGGTATTCATATTTGATTGGCAGCGCTCCGGTAGTGTAGTGAAGTCTTCTTCTTCTTCTTCTTCTTCTTCTTCTTCTTCTCTCTCTCTCTCTCTCTCTCTCTCTCTCTCTCTCTCTCTCTCTCTCTCTCTCTCTCTCTCTCTCTCTCTCTCTCTCTCTCTCTCTCTCTCTCTCTCTCTCTCTCTCTCTCTCTCTCTCTCTCTCTCTCTCTCTCTCTCTCTCTCTCTCTCTCTTAGCTCTCTCGCTCTCTCTCTCTCTCTCTCTCTCTCTCTCTCTCTCTCTCTCTCTCTCTCTCTCTCTCTCTCTCTCTCTCTCTCTCTCTCTCTCTCTCTCTCTCTCTCTCTTCTTCTTCTTCTTCTTCTTCTTCTGCTCGTGATGAAGTCTAGAGGGACCGCACGTTACGATAGCCGGTTACAAAGGTTCAATGTCTCTGCACTTAAATATATTGCGCAGTGGTGAAAGCCAATAAACGGCAATAAGCAGCAATGCGCGCGCTTCCGAACATGACGTTTGTACGGTGTTCCAAAGAGGCAGTCGACAGCGACGGTTACATGTTCAGAATTTGAAGGCCGAAAATGGTTATTTAATTTACGGATGCGCTCGACAGCGACAGGACCGCGCAGCTCGACAGTTCAAGAAGCTCTCCCGCACCGGGGGTAGCTCTTTGGGGACGCGGCGGCCGATCAGCTGTTTCTCCGCAGCAGACGGCGGGCCGACGGTCCGTCATTGCTGCAAGAGTGCAATGTCAGCTCCGGCGGCGGCGACAGCGCCGGCAGGCCGGAAGGACCGCTACTGCTCGTGTTACAGTTGCATGGTTGGCCGGCTGGCTTACGGGGTGCAGCATTACGGGCTGCGCAATACGGGATTATACAATTATATGAATGAGGCGTCCAAAACAGTGTTTATCTAGATAGGCTACGCTACAATAGCTTCACAAAAAAATATGTTGTACTATGATAAGTGTAGGGAAGTTTTGCTCCCTCGGACTCACCAGACATCTCGACCATGTCTAGGCAGACTTCTTTTTTCTGCATGATAGTTTAGCAGACCTCGCGTTGACGATAAACCTTGGTTATATGTTCAATGTCTCTCTGTCTCAAATCCCAGAGCCTCTGATCCAAGCGCCTCCCTTCACAAGCAACACAAATCGAGCACTTTTATTTGTGCAATTAATTAACAGTTAAATGGTGAGAATAATTAACAGCTTCACTTGTGCAACCGTGGTAGACAAATGACTTGCCAAATGAACGGCTGCACACAGGGGGCTAATTACTGAAATTAAGGTACCCCACAACCTAGCTTCGCTACAACAGCCTGGCGTGGTCTGGATAAATATATTTTAAATCAAATGGTAGGGGAAAATAGCGGCGAACTCCACTCCCTTGTAGCGAGCATCAGGCTACGGACTGTGAAGCTTAAAGTTATGGAAGTTCGAACCGACGGCAAACATTGTTCAGATATGCATGAAAACGTAAAATATTGAACTTGATCAAGATAATAAGGCATCTTTGTAGGACGATTGACTTAGGCTGCGTTTGGTTGAAAGCTTAGGATATGTAAGAAGTATGAATTAGTTCAATGGGGAAATGGTGTGTGGCGATTGTAGTTGAGTTTCAATGCGTCGAGTTAATAACCATAAATATCTCTAGACAGTGACGGCTCAGGCAAGCATATTAGGGCAATGCTTCCAATTACAGGACGAGAATTCGCTTGCCAAACATTTTGTTCCAAAACGCATTGTTAAGCGAAATCTCGTGGAATATAGGAAAGCATATCTTGCAAAAGGGTTGCCAGTAAATGTTTGTTGGAAGAATGCTCTGGAATAGCATGACGAATACACAATGCTAATGTGGGTAGCAACAAATAATTACATGGGCCAAATCTTATGCATCATATTTGGTCTCATGAGACCGTAGAAAATGATTACAGCGGGGGAAAATTGCATTAGACAACTTTTATCATGTTCATAAATTATATGCCAGAAATACATAACGCCTCATCAGCCAAGACATACCCAACCACCTAACCCAGTGCAGTCGAATCCGTCCTAACCCGTTCCAACTAAACCGAACCCATGCCAATCGAACCCAATCCAACAAAAAAACATAATCCAACCCAATCCAACCCAATTAAGCACAGCTCAATCCAGTACAAATTAATTCAAGGATATCCGACGTGACCCCACTTGACCCGGCACAAACTGGCCAAATTTGACCCAGCCAGAGTTATTCCAACCCGGATCCGATCGGACCCGAAGCCGCCCGATCTGAACCGATCCGTATTGACTCACAACACATCCAAATCGAATCGGGCACTACCTATCTACCCCAGCCGCCCCATTTAACATAAATCCATCCCATACAAATTTGCCCTAGCCTAGGCAACCCGAACCAACACATCACAGCGTGAACGAACCGAAACCCAGCGGTGCTAGAATATTTCAATATTTTGATGCTGGACACCTTGAAATTGCGGCAAATATCTATATCAGCCCGTAGTTATGAACATAATGCTGTGGCCAAGTTCACTGAGAAAAATGTGAGAGGTGTATATTTTCTCTAAGAATAGCAGACGTTCTCATTTTCCCTATTCGAATCAGACCACACAAAACCAGCACTCTGATCGCGATAAGTGCTGAGAACACCATTATCAGCAGATAATGCCAGTGTGTGGAAACTTATGCAAAAAGTACTCATGTGAAAGTACTTTCAAGATTCAGGAAGGAGAATATCTTTTGGTCTCAAATGAAACCAGTCAGACTGAGAACAGCAATTGGTCTCAATTTAAACAGCTATGTTCCATTGAGACCAGTTCCAAGAGTCACTCCGTCTCTTCGTGGGTCGTAAGTGTACTCGTGTAAAATCACTTCAAAATCTCAAGAAACAGATCTTTGTTTTCGCTGAAGCCAGTTCACCTGAGAATGGCCATTGGTTTCAACCTTCGAAGCCATTACTCAAATAAGACTTGTTTCTGGTTTCATTTGAGCAACACATGCCCCAATTGAGAATGGTTATTGGCATAAATGTTCCTCGCTGTTCTCATATGAAACTTATTTCAGGTTTAAATACACGTTGTATTTTGGTATCGCAGCTAAAACAGGACAGATGAAAAGTTGTCTTTTCGCAGTGTCATATGACATACTTTTAATGTACATAACATACTTTTAATATACATGACATACTTTTAATGTACATGAGCTCAAAAGTGCCGCACACACATCGCCGACGTCATCTGCCACATATGCCGCTCATCGCTGCATCAGAGGATAATGTTCTGGCGATGGCCAGCGAGTCATTGAAGAGGAACTGTGAGCACCACAACATTCTGTTTATTTGCCAAATATATTCTACAAGTTTATACAGGAGCATACATACAGGGCATACAAGAGCCTTTTCACCTACTCGGGCATAAAGTAGACACCGGGAGCTCCAAGGATTTACGCCGAAGGCAAGTTCAGGTAGACCGCAACTTCTCTGCCGGTTGTGTTCCACGCCGCGCTCTGGGCCTCCTTTATCCACAGACAGATATTGTTGAAACAGCACATGGGGTACGGAGGAGAAACCTGCCACAGGTATGGTCTCTGTCACCGCCCAACTGTCTTCAACCGTGATGGGACTGTCAGAGAGTGCCAATCGGCAGCTGGAGACAGTTCATCAGGATACGCAGTGTCTCCTCTGGAACAAACAGCCAGTGCTGTTTTCACTTCATATGTTGATGCAGTATCAACTACATATTCCCTGTTAGGGATGATATATGGAAACGCATTACCACAGGACGTTTGTCAGCTTTTGTTTAGCTAGCTCATTTTCATAATTCTTTAAGACCAATGGTTGCATTGAATCAGGCCCCACGGGAGAGTTCGCATTAAAGATATAAAATTGCAACATTATCAACAGCAACATGTCATTTGGACATGTGCCCATCAAGTACCTGATGGGCCTCTGGGTACTCTGGAAACTGGTTACCGGAGAAATGTGTCCGAATTCGCTCAGTCAGACGCCAAAATGCCAACAAAACAAATTCCTCCGGTAGTTCTTAAATGCTATTCTACCTAGGGGAATCGTCGATTTTTTTACACGATTCTCTTACTTCAGTGGATTATACAGATAGGTGTTTCGAAAGGTGTATTCTTTGGCTTGCCTTGTCAAGCCTTCGACGAACCAAGCTTTTGAATAGAACATAAACGATCGAGATGCAAGCCTGACATCATTGAAGGACATTTAAAATATTGCCCGCGCCAATTCACTCGGGTCACTTTTGGTTCCAACAATCGACTACGCTGACACAAGAAGGAACTAGAACATGATGCCTTAAAATTACACATACTTAGACATACATAGGGGATATTGCAAGCAGTTCACTTCCGGCATCATTGCAGGACATTTAAATTCGGGTCGCTCACCTCACATCGAGTGTCGCATTTGAAACAACGCGATTATTCGGCTTCAGAATGCGCAAGCCCGCTTGCAACCGGTAAATTAACAGTTGTGACGGGAGTGCAGAAAGCAGTGCCGTATCATCAGTGGTCGATCGTCAGTCGCCAGTCTTAGTTCGAGCTCAGTCTGGTGGACGCAGCGCGCTACAGCCCCTCCCTCCCCATCATGGAAATGTGGTGGCCCTCCGGCCGGCAAAAGCACCCCTTCAGAAAGGCTAGGGTGCATCCTCCCCACCCTTTGCTCAATATAATTGTTAGCCACAAACGCATCTTTCAGGGAAAATTGCGCCCCTTTGGGACAAAATGTGCCCCTTGAGTATGCTCCAGTGAACCCACCCCCACTTGGCGAATTTTTCCGCGGAAGGCACCACTCCGAGGAAATGTACCCCTTCCCCAACGATAATTGCTGGGTCCACCCCTGCTAAGTGCAACTTTGCAGGCTTAAAATGCTCATTAAGTCTGTGTTTGGAACTCAGCACACTTGTTTTAGCAGGCGCAGATACACGTGCCGTATTCCGAACATTGCTTTTCGGTTCGGGGAACACGCGGAAAATCGCCTGTGTTGTTTGCCGAACACCTTTGTAATGCAATAAATTCGGTGTTTAATACATGTGAGCCCAATAAAACATGATTGCACGCAATCACAAGGTTCCAATGTAGCTGTTGTACAAGTTATTAATAACCGCTAAAAATAACGGTGTAATTGTGAAGAAGAAAATATCGAGGGTAACTTCCTTTCAATTTTCTTAAGCCAACCGTCCTCGAAAGCCTGAAAACGGCGCCCGGTGACTTCGGCAAATCCATACACAAAGAATCGGTACCATTGCGCGATCGGAACTCCGTTTTTCGGTAGATAAAGATGGATTGTTCACACTCCCGCCGACTCCCGCCGACTGTCGGTCGTCATGACAACCATGCGCGTGGTCATGACGCCGACGGCTGGTCGGGGCAGCGAGTAGATCCGGCAACGAATGACAAAGCCGGCCTCTGGCTCCGGTGAGGGGATGACTACGGCAGGACTTTGGTGAGGGATCTCGCTGTCGCAACATGGGCCCAGGCCGGACCATGAAAGGTAATCTTGAACAGTGGCAGCTCGGCTGGTGGACCTGCAACAGTAGTGGACCAACATATAATTCACAGATGCTCACCTGCACTCTCCCCTCCCTCATCCTCCCGGTCCCCTAGGTCAACCTTGCAATACAAGAAGACAATCCGAAACACTGACGCACACTGGACAAGCGCATGTAGCACCTTCGCGGGCGGTGGTCGACACCTCATGCAGTTTCTTTTGTGTGATGAAGTTCTGAGCCGATACCGAAGCCAGCCGGAGGGACGTGGGGGCGCGGGGAGAGCCGGAGCGAGCTGTGCGGTCGGCGTACAGGATAAGCTGGTGACCTCAGCGGCCAACTGATAGCGACCCTGCGTCACTCGACCGATGATAAATCGTTGCGAGGAGGTGCACTGATGCTATCAGACAACATCCTGGTTATAGTTGACGCAAAGATGATGGCTCAAGGATCAAGAGCGATGGAGCGGAACAGGCACCACCCATCTAAAATGTTGGGGGCGGGGGGCAAGATATATGTTCCCTACCCCCAAAATATAATCATGTATATATTTCTATAGTATCTTTGTACGTGATATTTTATATTTGACCTCGATATTTTGTATTACATTTCGTGAGTCATGTGCGCTTTTCCTTGACAGAGCTTTATGACTGCCGTGCTTTTCAGGCACCATGGACAAAATATTCAACGGGTCCTGATTTCCGAGGACTCCTCAAATTACCCGGGGATCTTTTCTTTACAGCCTTTGTAGTGAGCGGCCATGCTGGTATGCATGAGTCAAGTGGCACCCGGCGCCGTCAGCTGTCCTGAGCCCGGGGCGATGCTCCAGCAGTTTGGCAGCGCGGTCTGTTGTTGAGGGCGGCTGGGTCGGCGGCGCGCGCCAGTGACGATCCGTTAATTCGAGGGGACGCGTGGCCGGTGCTCGTGGTCTGATTACGGTGAGCCCTCTCTCATCAGTCGTGTCGGTTCGTTCGGTCGCTGACTACTGCGAATACACGTCCTTCCCCGTGCTCGGCACTTACTTTCGGATCGGCAACTACAAGCTATTTCGGCTGTAAATTGCGGATACTATGCCGGGGCATGGGGATGAAGAGGGAGAACCGCGGGAGGCGACGCCGGTCGCGAATGGATCAGGGAACTTCGCGGAGGCGTCGGGGACCCTGGGTGTGGCAGGTCCGCGTAATTTCGACACGCGCCACATACCCGAGTTCAGCGGGACGGTGAATGTGGCCGAGTGGTTTACGTGGGCAGAGAAACTGTGCCGACGACGCGGCGTCAACTTCGTGGACGTCATCCCGGAGCGGCTGACGGGGGCAGCCTTCGCCGTCTGGGAGCAGCTACCCGACAAGGCACAGGACTCCATGGCGGCCGTCCGCGACGCGTTATACGACGCGTTCGCGTTAAACCGGCACGCCGCGTACGCCGCCTTCCAGGACCGAGAACTGCGACCCGGGGAGTCCGTGGACGCCTACTTGGCGGACCTGCGCCGCCTAATAGCGCTGGTCTCGGACGAGAAGCTCCCCGAGTCCATCCTGGACGCCAAATTCATATCGGGACTGCCGGCACCGGTACGGAGCCAGCTAAGGGCAGGTACGCGTGCACAGCGGATGGAGCTGCCGAGCCTCGTCCGCTTGGCCCGGGAAATCCTTAGCGATGAACATCACGAGGTGCTGACTGAGGCAGCGGCGTCGCGGCCCGCCGTCTCGTCAGGAAGCGCGGCGGCCACGACTACCGCGACGCTGCTGGACATGCGGGAGGGAGGGTCATCTCGCCGCGGCCTGACCAAACGCATCGGGGGACGCGTCAGCGCGAGCGCCGTCTTCGGAGCAGTAGATCGCGCCCTTCAGGTCGCCCGGATGCAGATGGACGGCAGCGAGCGACGCGTGTTGGTGGACTCCGGATGCACCGACACGCTCGTGTACCGAGGTTGCTGTCGGCGGTGGACGCCGCGGACGGTGGAAATGAGAACCGTGAACGGGGGAACGTTACGGTGCAGTGGGTCGGTCACGGTCATGGTGGAATACCAGGGCAGGCGAGTAATGCTCGCGGCGCTGGTTGTGCCAGATCGCCAGCTGGTTGTGCCAGACCTGGGTGTGGACGTGGTTCTGGGAATGTCGGGCATCACGGCCCTGGGTGGCATCAGCCTGCCGACACCGACAGACGTGCGGGTGCGGCGGCAGTTGAGGTCGACCGTCGGGACTTGGCCGTGCATGCGGCGGACTTCACGGCGCGATTCGCCGCGCGGACGGGCGAATGGACCGTGGCATGGGTGTGGGCAGACGGGAACGGTCCCGAGAGCCTGCAGAATCGAGTCGCGGAGTATGCGGTACCGCCGGCGGCTCGGCCGGCGTACGACGCGAACTGGAGCTGTGGATCCAGGAGGGATGGCTGCAGCGGTATGACGAGCAGGTGGATGGCCCGGCCCGTGGCCTGATCCCTCTGATGGCGGTCCAGCAGCCGAATCGGGACAGGGTGCGCCCTGTCCTGGACTACCGTGAGTTGAATGGCCACATTACCGCACACACCGCGAACGCGGACGTTTGTGCTGACCAGCTTCGCCGCTGGCGACGGCACGGCACTCGCGTCGCGGTGCTGGACCTGCGGAAGGCGTACCTTCAGCTCCGGTTGGACCGGCGGCTGTGGCCGTATCAGACGGTGGAGGTGCGAGGCCAGAGGTATTGCCTGACTCGCGTCGGCTTTGGGCTGAACGTCGCGCCGCTCGTCATGAAGGCCGTGGTGCGGGCCGTCCTGCTCCAGGAAGCCGTGGTGAACCGGGGGTTGCTGCCCTACGTGGACGATCTGCTGGTAGACGAGGACATTGTCAGCGCAGACCACGTAGTGGAGCACTTCGCCCGGTACGGTCTGGTCTGTAAGCCGCCGGAGCGGGCGGTCGAGGGAGCGCGACTGCTCGGGCTACGGGTGCGCGCGGACAACGGAGAACTGTGCTGGCGCCGCGACAACCCGGTGGTCGCGCCCCCGGAGGTGCTGACATGTCGAGCGTTGTTCGCATGGTGCGGCCAGCTGGTGTCCCACCTGCCGGTGATGGGATGGCTGCGTCCGGCGGCCGTGTGGTTAAAGCGGCGCGTCAACTCCCTGACGGCAGGCTGGGACGACCCGACGATGGACGCCGGGCTGCGCGAGGAGGTCGACTGTGTCGCGGTGCGGGTAAGGGGCGCCGACCCGGCACGAGGCCCCTAGCAGCTGAAGGGGGACAAGTTGGTGGTGTGGACGGACGCCAGTTCCCTTGCTGTCGGGGTTGTCCTGGAGGATCCGGTCAGTGGCGTCGTGGAGGACGCGAGCTGGCTACGGCCGGAGTCGAAGGTGGCCATGCACATCAACATGGCCGAGCTGGACGCGGCGCTCAGCGGTGTCAACATGGCGGTTGCGTGGGGGTTACCACCATCGACCTTCGCACCGACTCGGCCACGGTTCACAAGTGGATCGATGACGCCCTGAGCGGCCGCTCTCGCCTGCGGACTAAGGCGCACGGGGAGATGCTTATCCACCGGAGGATCGACGTCATTCGACAGCTGGTGGAGGCGTTTCGCCTGAAGATGACGGTCGGCCTGGTAAAATCCGCGGACAACCTGGCGGACGCATTCACCCGTGTGCCAAAAGAGTGGCTTTGACTGCCCAGCGGCTGACGCGCCACCGGGCGCCGTCGCGGCGGCCGTGGACCCGCGACCAGACGCCGACCCCGCCCGGATACGTGAGATGCACGAGAACACCGGGCACCAGGGGGTCCGCCGGACGCTATGGTATGTGCGTCGGAGCGAGGACGCGCGTGCCACCGGGTCAGCGGTGCGAGCGGTGATCCAGCAGTGCGATGTGTGCCAGTCCATCGACCCGGCACCTGCGCGCTGGCAGCGCGGGTCACTGAGCGTGCCGCTGACGTGGGAACGTCTAGCCATTGACGTTACCCACTACCGGGGCCCGTCGTACCTGACGGCGATCGACTGTGGGCCGTCCCGGTACGGGATGTGGCGGCTGCTGCGCCGTTCAGACGCAGCCGAGGTCACGGGCCAGCTGGAAACCATCTTCCTGGAGCGGGGCGCGCCGGCTGAATTGCTGTTGGACAACGCGACATAATTCCGGGGTCGTCGGATGGCTGCGTTCGCGGCGCTATGGGGCGTCCGGCTGCGCTTTCGGGCCGTGCACGAGGCGGGAGGTAACGGCATTGTCGAGCGCCATCATCGGACAATTAGGGTGATGGCGGCCCGCCAGGACTGCACCATCGGTGAAGCGGTGCACCGTTACAATGCTACGCCTCGTTGGTACAATGTACAATGTAACGCGCCCCGTTACAATACGTACAATGTTACAGCGAGCTGGCCGGGACTGCCGGTGGCCGCCGGTGAGCAGGGGCCCAGCCGGACGATGCCCGTGGCGAACGACGGCTCTGAGCGTGCGCGCGCGACGTTCCAGGTCGGTGACGCCGAGGTCAGCCGACGCGGTGCACGGAGGTGTCGCGGCGACGTGTGGTGACGCGGCTGCTCCCGACACCCACCGCTGGTGGAGGTGGACGGTGCCCCGTGGCACGTGCGGTGTGTCCGGCGGCGATTCGGGAGTGAGGACGCCGGACCAGACGGGAGCGCGAGCGAGTCGGAGGACTTTGACCCACCGGAGGAGGTGATGGAGCAGCCGCGTAATGTGTCGCCCAGTGCGGGTGGGGCGGTAGAACCGGAGGCGGGTCGTCCGCCACCGGCAACGCCGGATGCGTGGGCGACGGCAGAATTGAGTGCAGACCTCGCGGACGGCGCGGGCCGGGCGGAGGATTGTGAGGACGATGCGTTTTATGACCACCCGAGCGCTGAATGTGTGGTCACGGAGGACGCGCGGGATGGGCGAGCCGCGCCACGGCGAAGTATGCGTGTGAGGCGGGCGCCAGTTGAATTGTATGGTTGCGGTGTACGAAGTGATTTGTGTATACCAGACGACGATGATGATTATTGATAATCAGGTGGAGGTGTAGTGAGCGGCCATGCTGGTATGCATGAGTCAAGTGGCACCCGGCGCCGTCAGCTGTCCTGAGCCAGGGGCGATGCTCCAGCAGTTTGGCAGCGCGGTCTGTTGTTGAGGGCGGCTGGGTCGGCGGCGCGCGCCAGTGACGATCCGGTAATTCGAGGGGACGCGTGGCCGGTGCTCGTGGTCTGATTACGGTGAGCCCTCTCTCGTCAGTCGTGTCGGTTCGTTCGGTCGCTGACCACTGCGAATACACGCCCTTCCCCGTGCTCGGCACTTACTTTCGGATCGGCAACTACAGCCTTCTGGGAAACTTTCTGTTTAGAAACCCTTGAAGTTGAAGGGATCCTTGAAACTGGAGGAGGGGCTCCTCCAGTTGAGACCGGAGTTTCCCGTGAAGTCGGAGGGTCCCTGGTAGCTTATGCATTGGTCAATTTGAGGTTCGTTTGAGAGTAGGAGACGATTCCTTGAAGCTGAAGGCGGTCTCTGGAAGCAGAAGAGGTTCCCTAAAACAGGAGGGCCCCTTAAAGTCGCACGATCCATTTCAACTGTACGGGCCCATTGCAGCCTGATTATCCCTGCAGAAGATGGATGACCGCTGGACGGATAAAGACTCTTGATGATGCTTGTGATGGTGATGGTGCAACGCATGGCTTGTTCATGGTCAGCAGTTTCGCACGTCCATCGGGCCAGCCACCATTGGAGTTGAGGGAGTGGGAGTAGATTCTCTGGGTGCTTTTGAAGCTTAACACTACGGTGCCTATGAGCGTGACATGGAAAGAATGCACTTAGAACCGTGAAGGATGTCGAACTGTAGAACCGTAAAGCGATGTCGCCGTCTTTGACCTGGCGGTGTCGGCGGCCATGCATTCGTGACATCTAGCGGAAGTGGAAGTGCGAGTGGAAGTGGAAGTGGAAGTGGAAGTGGAAGTCAGGCTTCGTAGACAGCTATGCCATTCTTCCCCCATGCGTCATGCACGGATGCGCAGTAAATGTCAAGAGACGTGCAATGGCTCCGTGCAAACTCAAACAAACAAACTTAGATGGACGCGTCGTCACTGTTGACATCAGTGTTGGATTTTCACTTCTCAGTCTTGGACTCAGAGTGTATAATTTTTGGGCTAGCCAAAATATGGAGTGTATAACCTTGAGAAGCACCAAATAATGGAGGGTATAATTTTGGGATTTGCCAAAATATGGTCTATACCCTAGAAACACTAAGTAATGGAGAGTACACATTTCCTAAAATTTAGTGGATGTTTCCTGGGATGAGGAATAAAACACCCTCCAATTATTTTATACTATGTTGCCTAACTCAAAGCCTTTTGGGCATTATTTTGCTCACAACCTGAAAAGTAAGCATTTGCACAGAAAACAAGTGGTTCCATCATCTAAGTCACCTTCATAAACATGTACTCCAAAAAACCTACCAGCCCATAATTTTGCTGTGGTGCTGTTAGCAGCAGTGCCAAGAATCTTGGCAAGATCTGTCCACAGCATAGCTGAGAAGTTTGGGTATTATTGCAGTATAAACTAACAACAAGGCAAGTTTTATACACATTTTACTCGTATTATTATGCTTTAAGGTGGCAACAAGACAAGTTTTTATACACATTTTCCTCCATGAAGCAAGCAAATGAGTTAGGTTTCATTAGGTTAGGTTAGTTCAGTTTTTGAAGATGGAAAATTTTTGGATTCTTTTAAGAATTGAAGTTATTTTTTTCCTTCAAAAGCAGCTCATGTTAGGTCAGGTTAGGTTTGGTTAGGTTTTTAAATTGTGAACATTTTTCAAAGAACAAATTTCTTTGCAGTTTTCTTTTTTTTATATTTGTTTTCTGCAAGGGAAGGTTATGTTAGGTTATGTTGCATATATTTTATTTTTTTAACATTTATTTTTATGCTATGCTACTCATAGCCCATTCTTGGTGTTATTTTGCTCACAACCTGAAAAGTAAGCATTTGCACAAAAATAGTGCTCCCACCATCTTAGTCACATTGGTAAACATTGCATTTCAATGAAAATGCCGAGATTTCATAAAACACCTTAAACACAAATTTACATATTTTACCTGCGTGAAGCATGCAAAGAATGGGTAAAGTTTGGTTAGGTTATGTTAGGTTAGGCTTTGATAGGTTTGATAAAAATGTGGGTAAATTTGTGTAAAAAAAGTTATTTTGTTCTTCAAAAACATTTCAGGCTATCATATGTTGGGTCTTTCCTTGTGAAATTTGAGAAACAAAATTGCTCGGAAATTTTTAGAAAAAATATGTCAAGCATGGAAGGTTACGGGAGGTGAAGCTGGCTATGCCCCATCTTCTTTTGTTATTGTGAACACTACTTTTTAAGGTATATTAGTAATTACCCAACTTCAAGCCCTTTTTTTGGTGTTATTTTCCCTCGCAAGTGAAAAGCATGCATTTGCAGAGGAGACGAGTGGTCAAATCATTTTCAGCACATTCATAAACATTGCATTAAAAAACAAAGTCCAAGGAATGAGAAACTACAGCACCAGATTTTCTTGTACTTCGCAACCAGACAAAAACCGAAAGAATGGACCCAACCTTACCTCACCTGATCGAAACGCAATGGAAGGAAGAAGTAAACACCACGCGGCGGATAAATACGCAATTGTGGTTAATGGTATTTAGTGCGGCGGATATGGACAATTTGCATAGCCGGCGAGGAACTATGACCCAAGGCTATTGAACAGCTACACTTGACCTACAGAAAAGGCTAAAAAATAAATTGTGATAAAATAAATCCCCCCGAAAAATTCAAGGAATAATTATTTTCTTCAATTATCTTAAATCTGTACTTTAGTATCTTAACTCTGGCCACCCAGATTAAATCCACACAGTCAAATTTTATTTTTGCGGAGTTGTAGAATATCTGTGTCCGAGTGGCATAAACAGTATTTGTGTCACGAATATGTGGCACTCTGAAACAATGTATGTCATGAAATCAAAAGACACCGAAATTTCTGGTTATCTGGTGGTCTATTTTGCCACAAAGTCTTAACAGCTTTGGAGAATGTCTTGGACGGATCTGGCTAATTTTCACGCGTAAATTTTACCTGATATCTTTTATTTAGATTGGCTGCGATTGCTTCAAAAACCCAGAAATACACCTTTTCTCTTCCGTAAGCTGATGTAGAACATCCCAATCTTTCAGGAAGCATTCAAAGGCTAATTATTAATTGCCTTTCTTCGGAGTGGTTTAAAAAGCTCCCGAAAGAGTGGGAGCTGGAGAGGCATGATTCACCCCCGGCCAAGAGCCTCTAAATTTCCAATCCGTCCCAGAGAGTGGTAGTTTTCTTTACTAGCCAGGCGACGCATGCAAGCTTCCTTCATTGGAAGAGGGATTACTTCATGTTTTGAATTTGGAAGTCCAGAGATTATATCGTGTGGCAAATATAAGTAGTTGTGCAGTGCGCTGGTGTTAGGATGTAGGTATTTGGATGATTGATGGACCGGTAGGCGGGAAGTGAGACTCAAGGCTCTTAAAGGAAACTAACCACCTTTATAATGGGATTTTAACTGAGATAGCAGTTTTGAAGACCACGTCGAGAAATCACTTACCTCATACTCCGTTCGGTCCAAAACATCTTCCAGCCGAAGTTATAAGGCCTTTTATCATCGGTTTTGGGACATGGACAGACTCGGTGGGCGTTGTGAAAATTCCTTTGGCGTTCTGAAATTTGTTATTTTATATTATATTTATATTATATAATTATATATATATATATTATATATATATATATATATATATATATAATATATATAATTATATATATATATTATATATTATATTATATAATTTATATTCCTCTCTTGGCGAACCTTTAGAGGCCTATGATAAAAAAGAAAAAAACGTTCCAAAATCCCGTTTTTTGAAGTATGGGCACAATATTTCGCAAAACCAATGCCATATTCATCATTTTCAGGTGCCAATACCCCTAATTAGTATGATTGGAAAATTTCGGCAAGGTGGTTAGTTTCCTTTAAGTGAGAGTAGTAATTGCTGTGGTGTGGTGTCGACCCGTCGGTGGGTGTCGTCCTACGTTAGAAATTAGGCTCAATTGAATTGTTCAAATTGAATGCCTCTCATTGCCATTGGTGTGGAAGGGTGAACTATGATAATATTGCGATGCCCTACCTATAGATAGATTGCATGGATGTAGGTAGGTTACCTAGTACGTACCTACCTACTAGGTAGGTACTTGGTGCAAATCTAGGTAGGTAAGTTTTACCTAGGTGCATCTGCATCCACATCAACATGCAAGTGCATATGCACCCAGTGGCATACCTACCTAGGGTCTTCATTAATGGGTGGCCCTGTAATGGATGAAGCTTTCTGACTTTGTTCTTGTTTGGACAGAATTGTTTGATTTTTTTCTAATTTTGAAGGCTGCTGAAAACAATCATTTTCAGCAGACAAATGCTTTGGCGTCAAGGGCTAGTCTGCTTATTTTGGTGTCGGAATACATTATTTTTTACTCCTATGGGTTTGGTGTCACTCCAGTGCACCTAAGCATGTATTCATGCACATTGATTGTGCACTTATGAAGTGTTTCAGGATATTGTTGGGTGCACCCATCCCATTTGACACTGAGTACAATTTTGTTGTTTTTTTGCCTCCCACCTCATAAAAAACTTCCATGCCAAAGCATGACTTGCACCTACCGAGATATCCGGAAAATCATTCCCTTTATGCCAATCTAGTTGCGAGTTGTGTACTGCCTTCTCCAGTTCTCTTTCTAGTTTTGGTCTTGCATTCTTCTGAGCACTTCTGGTCAAGGCAATTTTGTGAATGGAAAGTAAGTGAATGAAGGCATGTATGTTTGTTTATTCACTTGTACTAGGCAATTACACTTGCACCAGTATACACTTGACTTGCACCATTATATTTGTATATATTCACTTTGATGGTCATATGCATAGTGATCCCAACTTTAGCTTCCATTCTGCTGGTATCCTGTCATTCTTCAACTCTAACAGGCATCTCATCTTCTGTTCTTTTCCTTGCATTCTCTTTGAATGTTTCTGCAGCCCTGGTGATCAGCTGAAATAACAAATGGACATTATTCTCAATAATGTTGCCAAGTTGATGTGTCAAGGACCCAAAATGATTACACAAGATGAAGATTATTAGAACTGGTGGATCTCATTCTCACTACTAGTCAAAGATCACCATATAGTCCATTGTGCGTGCTGCTCTGTGGGCTATGTTAACAATTATCATTATTTGATAGTGACAGAACTAGTTGGGATTTCTTGTTATGCATTAGCTCTTCATCTGGTAGTTTGACAGCCCAAGGAGTGGATATTTTTGGGAGTGTATAATTCTTTGGACAGCCAAATGTCCAAAAAATTGCCATTTTTCCAACACT
>JAOTOM010001489.1:0-70296 GCA_034440615.1 Ashinkailepas kermadecensis | reverse complement strand
GAAGAAGTACCATTCATTAGATTACTTTAGTTAAAAGCAGTTTTCTGAGTTCCGTGAGTATTTCACGAACGCTTTCTGAATATGGTCGTGGCAGTCATATCATTTATTAGTCAAATTTAGTTTAAAAATCAACTATCTGAATACCTAAGTAAGACTTTAAGATTTAGTTTATCTTACCAAATTGATAACGCATACGTTGACATTAAAGTCAATGTCACTGGGGACTCATCGGGCCCGGGAAGTGAGATTCATACTAAGTTTTCTTGGGCTTATCGAACGACATGTAGAAAATAAATGTATAAACACGCCATACTTTTACGTTGTATAATTTTCCACCAAGTGCGCACACGTTTCAAACACAAAATGAATGGGGGTGACGCAGTGGTCAATTCTTCTGCCTGGAAGCTGAGGAGAGGATGAACAGAGTGTTGCTAATCGCGCCACCCTTCTCCACAACCATTCGGCGTGAGAGGATCGCTCCACCATGTAGCAAACCAACTTGGTGTATCATAAAACAATTAGCGGTTACAACACAAATTCGGGCTAGGTCATGTGCAAAGTCACTGGAATTCAATGGCATGTGAATGTCTGGTTCTAATATGTCGTCATTCTCACTTTGTGTATATCTGGCCATTCGTGACCTATTCAAGAAAAGTTGAAAATTATTGCACTTCCTCCGCTGATGGGGATGATGGCTATAGTCATAGCTGGAGATCTCGGGTGAGTCCGGGGTTGGGATCCCCTGGTTTAGTACCCTGCCAATGTTAATTTGTAATTTTCGCTATTCAATCTGAAAATATATCTTCAAAATAAGGACCTGGACCCCGTGGTTTGGTGATATATCTCCAGCCTTAGCTCAGGTAATAAGGACCTGAACGCTTGGCTTGGTGAGATGTCTCCAGCATTGGCTATAGGTAATAAGGACCTGCACCACGTGATTTGGTGAGCATATCTCCAGCCTTGGCTATATGTACTAAAGCCTGGACCCCGTGGTTTGGTGAAATATCTCCAGCCTTGCCGACAGGTAAAGAGGACGTGGACCCCGTGATTTGATGAGATATCTCCAGCCTTGGCTATGGGCAACACAGACCTGGATCCTCCCCCCCCCCCCCCGCTCCGGTTTGGTTAAATATCTTCAGCCTTGACTATGGGAAAGCATCACCGACACACTGTGTACTTTACGTGCAAATTGATGATATTTAGATGCATAGACAAGTACCAAATACCCGATAAATGAAATACACCAATGTTAACCCATTTTGCATTTCTGTTGTCTCAGCAGCTCAGTCGGCAAAGCGCTGATTGTTCTCTTCTGTTCCCACTGGATGAAGTTCGAGCCGGTACACGCAGGCAACTGGTCTGATGAGGTCTAGGGCGTGCCGAGGGCGCGTCCGTATCGTAACACTGAATATGCGTTAAACTAACAATAAAATTATGCTGTTGGATAGTAGCTTTAACATCGGGTGGTGGGCTCGGGACAGACAAGCCTTGCTCAGCTCAGGGGCAGTTCATTTCAGATGCGGTTGTTCAACGTCGATTAGGCCACTGACCTGGCGCCTTTTTTTAAGAAAAACGTTTAGCTCGTGAGTAATAATGTTCCAGTAATCATGCAGCCAGCGCTTCTGTCAGTGTGCCGACACCACTAGCACCATCCACGATGTGATGATTGTTTGTTTATTGGGTGGTATAGGACGCACTTTATGCACAATCACGGCTAA
This sequence comes from Ashinkailepas kermadecensis, assembly GCA_034440615.1. Classification (NCBI taxonomy): domain Eukaryota; kingdom Metazoa; phylum Arthropoda; class Thecostraca; family Neolepadidae; genus Ashinkailepas; species Ashinkailepas kermadecensis. The sequence goes on along the minus strand of JAOTOM010001489.1, from coordinate 68,578 downwards.
TGGCACTGCCCACACTGCTTCGCCGGCGGGCCGCGGAATTGGGAATTGTCCCGAGTGGTGCGAGTGTTGAATGAACCCGGTACCTTGATATCCAGAGCTCAACCCCTTAGCCACTCGGCCACCCCCGCCTCATGGTGATGATTGTGCTTGAGCCCTAAGTCAGTTTTAATTCCAAGTGCTATCTCTACAACTGCGGTTGACCATCCAGCTGATATTCCCAGCCGCCATTCAATCGACGAACAAACAATCCAGCAGTGGCTACAGGTAAGGTTATACGCACCAACCGACACGGACAGTGCAGGATTTGACGACACGACGCCGAGGGTGACGTGACCTGTCGGGTCGTCATTCCTGTGCGGGCCACCCGCTGCCGACGACCTACCCCGTTCATGACGGTGAGCAGGTAGGTCTCCAGGTCGTCGCCGGCGTAGAACTGCACCACGTCTGGGTCGGCCACGATCAGCGTCTCGACGTTGCGCTCGGCGCTGACGGAGCGCCGCCGACGCGACCTGGCCGCTGCCCTGCGGGCCCAACTCCACTCCCGCTCCGAGCGACTCCAGGAACGGCGCGCCGACTCGGCATCTGCCGGCCGGCCGGGCAGCCGATCAACGTCTGACACCGCACAGGCAGCCGCTCAACGTCTGACCACTACAAAGGCAGCCGCTCAACGTCTGACACCGCACAGGCAGCCGCCCAACGTCTGACCACTACACAGGCAGCCGCTCAACGTCTGACCACCGCACAGGCAGCCGCTCAACGTCTGACACCGCACAGGCAGCCGCTCAACGTCTGACACCGCACAGGCAGCCGCTCAACGTCGACCACCACAGGACGTCTGACCACCGCACAGGCAGCCGCTCAACGTCGACCACCACACAGGACGTCTGACCACCGCACAGACAGCCGCTCAACATCGCCACCCACAGGCAGCCGCTCAACGTCTGACCACCACACAGGCAGCCGCTCAACGTCTGACACCGCACAGGCAGCCGCTCAACGTCTGACCACCACACAGGCAGCCGCTCAACGTCTGACCACCGCACAGGCAGCCGCTCAACATCTGACCACCGCACAGGCAGCCGCTCAACGTCTGACCACCACACAGGCAGCCGCTCAACGTCTGACCACCGCACAGGCAGCCGCTCAACGTCTCACCACCGCACAGGCAGCCGCTCAACGTCTGACCACCGCACAGGCAGCCGCTCAACGTCTGACCACCGCACAGGCAGCCGCTCAACGTCTGACCACCGCACAGGCAGCCGCTCAACGTCTGACACCGCACAGGCAGCCGCTCAACGTCTGACCACCACACAGGACGTCTGACCACCGCACAGGCAGCCGCTCAACGTCTGACCACCACACAGGACGTCTGACCACCGCACAGACAGCCGCTCAACGTCTGATCGCCACACAGGCAGCCCCTCAACGTCTGACCACCGCACAGGACGTCTGACCACCACACAGGCAGCCGCCCAACGTCTGACCATCGCACAGGCAGCCGCTCAACGTCTGACCACCACACAGGCAGCCGCTCAACGTCTGACACCGCACAGGCAGCCGCTCAACGTCTGACCACCGCACAGGCAGCCGCTCAACGTCTCACCACCGCACAGGCAGCCGCTCAACGTCTCACCACCGCACAGGCAGCCGCTCAACGTCTGACCACCGCACAGGCAGCCGCTCAACGTCTGACTACCACACAGGACGTCTCACCACCGCACAGGCAGCGGCTCAACGTCTGACCACCGCACAGGCAGCCGCTCGACATCTGACCACCACACAGGCAGCCGCTCAACGTCTGACCACCACACAGGCAGTCGCTCAACGTCTGACCACCGCGCAGGACGTCTGACCACACAGGCAGCCGCCCAACGTCTGACCATCGCACAGGCAGCCGCTCAACGTCTGACCACCACACAGGCAGCCGCCCAACGTCTGACCATCGCACAGGCAGCCGCTCAACGTCTGACCACCACACAGACAGCCGCCCAACGTCTGACCATCGCACAGGCAGCCGCTCAACGTCTCACCACCGCACAGGCATCCGCCCAACGTCTGACTAGGACACAGGACGTCTCACCACCGCACAGGCAGCGGCTCAACGTCTGACCACCGCACAGGCAGCCGCTCGACATCTGACCACCACACAGACAGCCGCTCAACGTCTGACCACCGCACAGGCAGCCGCTCAACGTCTCACCACCGCACAGGCAGCCGCTCAACGTCTGACACCGCACAGGACGTCTGACCACCACACAGACAGCCGCTCAACGTCTGACCACCGCACAGGCAGCCGCTCAACGTCTGACCACCGCACAGGACGTCTGACCACCACACAGACAGCCGCTCAACGTCTGACCACCGCACAGGCAGCCGCTCAACGTCTGACGACCGCACAGGACGTCTGACCACCTCACAGGCAGCGGCTCAACGTCTGACCACCGCACAGGACGTCTGACCACCACACAGGCAGCCGCCCAACGTCTGACCATCGCACAGGCAGCCACTCAACGTCTGACCACCGCGCAGGCAGCCGATCAACGTCTGACCACCACACAGGCAGCCGCTCAACGTCTGACCACCACACAGGCAGCCGCCCAACGTCTGACCACCGCACAGGCAGCCGCTGAACGTCTGATCGCCACACAGGCAGCCGCTCAACGTCTGACCACCGCACAGGCAGCCGCTCAATGTCTGACCACTACACAGACCTACTATCCATCAGTCATTTAACGTTTATCCTGCCACAAAATCTAGTGCCCAACATCTGCTCAATCACACAGACAGACATTTAGCATCTGCTCGACCAGACGGACAGCACTCAATATTTTCCTATCACACAACCAGTCCAGGTGCCCAACATCTACCCGACTAGACAAGCAGGTGCCCAACATCAAGATCGTGTCCGACAATACACACGGACGCTCACGCGGGCGCACCCTCACGTACCCGGCAGCGTGTCGTGATATTACTCCAGGTGGCAGCACCGACAACCGAATAGGGGGCGCTGGCCTAATATATATATATATATATATATATATATATATATATATATATATATATATATATATATATATATATATATATATATATATATATATATAACGTTAACGTTATATACGTATAACGTATATAGCGTTATCGTGTATTTCATTTGATCCTAGGCATATATATACATAGATATACCATAGCGTTGGATATATATCGCGTGATAAATGGCATGTAAAAGCCAGGATGAAGACTTGAACTCATCTTAGTTATATATACGCCTATATGGTACCGATTTTCTTATCTTGCGATAATTTTGACTGATGAACATGCATCGTGTACAGGTGTATGGAAAAGCGCCGTGACATGACATGACATGACATATATATATATATATATATATATATATATATATATATATATATATATATATATATATATATATATATATATATATATATGTATATATAGCAAATAGTTCACGTACCTGAAAAAAATGAGGATCGGTAGACGTTGCGAGAAGCACTACTGATGTGTATCCTTGGTGGCGAGCGCATTCATGCCAGCACCAATTCCACATATTTTCCTCCTTTTAAGCTCACGCACTGTCTTCGCCCAGCAAACTTTACGTTTGTGAAGTTAGGAACAGCCACATCATGCGCTCCAGTAACAAGCACCGATTGTAGCTAATGTCATGTCATGGGGTAAATTTATTGAGTCATGCATGTATCTGTGCATTGTTTTCCGATACCACATATAGGATGACGAGCAAAGTTTACCAAAAAAAAGTGTGAGGTTAGCAACAGCCACAGCAAACGCCTTCAGCAGATGACCTAGAACATCTGCTGGAGCCGTCTTCTGTGGCTATTGCTAACTTCACGGACATTAGCACCTTCCAAACGTGGGGCACTCAAAATGCGTCCAAATCCAGCCGGTGTCAGCCGGTACCAGCCGGTGCCAGCCGGTGTCAGCCGGTGCCAGCCGGTGTCAGCCGGTGCCAGCCGGTGCCAGTCGGTGCCAGTCGGTGCCAGCCGGTACCAGGCGGGCCAGGCGGTGCCAGGCGGTGCCAGGCGGTGCCAGCCGGTGCCAGTCAGTGCCAGCCAGTACTAGCCGGTACCAGGCGGTGTCAGCCGGTGTCAGCCGGTGTCAGCCGGTGTCAGCCGGTGTCAGCCGGTGTCAGCCGGTGCCAGCCGGTGCCAGCCGGTGCCAGCCGGCGCCACATTACCCTGTACCGCGTCTCCGGACAGCAGGTGCATATCTTACCGTAACGCCGATACGGCTGGGAGCGCCGCTCGTCGGCCACCAGGCCAGCGAGGGTAGCCTGTCGCCTGTACACCAGGTGTGGCCGCGGCTGACCTCGGGCGCCACGGTGGCCCTTGACAGGCTCCACTAAGTACTGGCGCCTCCCTGTGTGAATGAATCCCGACTGAAACACAGGACAAGCACGTGGTACCGCGCGACTGAAATACAGGTCATGGCTGCAGTGGAAATCCGCCACTGAAATGCGAGCCGGAACTGTGCCATGAATGCTACGCTGAATCACAAGCCATGTCTTGCCATCAACATCCACTGCAGCTGTGACATCAGCACTCAACTGAAACACAAGCCGTCGCTACGACATCACAGCTACACTGAAACGAAACACACGGTTTTGACGTCAATATCTACTGAAACAGAAACGAACAATTGTAACGGTCATAACACGGCGAAAGCCATGTTATGGCCTTCGCCGTGTTATGACCGTCACAAACACTATAACTAATCGCCAAGCAACGAGGAGCATTCACCAACATCATATATAACACAAACAATGCCGAGTCAGAAACCTTGGTCCAGATTCGCGGAACACCAACAAAGCGCACGACGGTAGCCTCTATGGGGTGCAGGGAGCTGTTTCTGAGCGCCGCCCGAGACTCAGCCCGCCAACTGGCGCGGCTCCAATCAATGGCCCGTCCTACCCCAATTGGGGGCCAGTTGAGCCGATTCTGTCCTATTTAAAGCCGGCGTACGACCGCCAGATGAACTGCCGGAGCTCTAGGGGAACACGAGCACCTCCTCCACTGTTGGACTGACTGTCCACCATTGGACTGTCCATCGTTGGACTGTCTACCGTTGGACTGTCCATGGTTGGACTGTTCACCCGTGGACTGTTCACCATTAGACTGTCCACCGTTAGACCGTCTACAGTTGGGCTGCCCACCGTTGGACACACGCTCAATGGTGGCAGTGAGTATTTTGATTTTTCACCGTCCCAAAATACGCACTCCGGTTTAAAATGTACTTATTTTACCAATGCAAACAACAGACGTTTTTTTTGTGAATATGGCGATCGAAGGAAACCTTCCCTACTTATTATCCACAATGATTTTGAGTTCATTACAAACATAGGCAATAAAGAGCACTTTCTTGCATTAGTTTCCTACAATTTTTGCACTACGACCCCAGAAAATCGAGTCGAAAAATTCAAAGAAGTGCATCTTCCAATGACACGAATGTGCTGCTAATCGAACATCCTACTTAGCATGTCTTGCACTCAGAAAATTTCAGTAAGCAAAGCTCGCAATCATTCGCCACAATTGAACACGGTATCAGGCGACATGCATGAGCGCAGTTCTTGATGTCAAGCAGCCTTTAGTTCCTCCTGCGGCGGGTTTAGCTGAGGCGGTGACGTGACTGCCGCGCCGATCGGCCTCCAATGGCGAAGTTGCCCGACGGGCCAGCAAGTTACTTGGGCTTCAGAGAAGGCTCTACCACTGGACTAACATGGTGGCTGACCCTCCAGCATCAAAAATATCAGCATGAAAATATGCGCGGTTTTCCTCGGAGGAGATTTGAAGTATGGGCGAAAATTTCGACAATGCAATGCAAGCGAGCCTGACAATGCAAGCCATCCGACCCAACCCGACCCAACCCGACCCGACCCGACCCGAAATGGCACAACCGTCACGTTGTCATTGCTCAATAACTTTTTATTGGAAGGAGCTTGCAACTTGATTCCTACACCATGCTAATTTTACGACATTCAAAAGCTGCTCTGTGTTATCCAATGCTTATTAGTCAATCAACTAATTAGCACAGATCACTTTTATATGGAGCTGTTTTCGAATTTTGACACTTTGAACAGGAGTATTTGCAGCGAGAAATATGAGCCCTGTGCGAGATACTTTACTGTCGGTGGCCGCTGTGACCTGTGGAATACAATGCTGCCTACGTTACTGCTTTTTTCCGTGAACTAAAAATAACCCAGGAAGCATGGGTTGGATTAGGTTAGATTGGGTTAGATTAGGGTAGATTAGGTTGAAACAAAACAAAGCATAATTTTCCGGTAAGCCTCGCAATTCTTCTTTCGGTTTTATCGCGACAGCCTACTGTAGTGAGGCGTTCTAGTGGTAGTGTATAGCAGGAGTTACTGCACCGGTCTGTGGCATTGGGACGGGAGTTACCGTACCAGTCTGTGGCACAAGGACGATAGTTACCGTACTAGTCTGTAGCATTAGGACGGAAGTTAACATACCAGTCTGTGACGTTAGGCCGGGAGATACCGTACCAGCCTGTAGCATTAGGACAGGAATTATCGAACCAGTCTGTGGCATTGGGACGGGAGTTACCGTACCAGTGTGTGGCATTAGGCTCGGAGTTACCGTACCAGTGTGTGGCATTAGGACGGTAGTTACCGTACCAGTGTGTGGCATTAGGACGGGAGTTACCGTACCAGTGTGTGGCATTAGGACGGGAGTTACCGTACCAGCCTGTAGCATTAGGACGGGAGTTACCGTACCAGTGTGTGGCATTAGGCTCGGAGTTACCGTACCAGTGTGTGGCATAAGGACGGGAGTTGCCGTGTCAGTGTGTGGCATTAGGCTGGGAGTTACCACATCAGCTAATTGCAGGCGGCGGTCGTTGCCATATCAGTCCGTACTAGGAGTGGTCGGCACTGAATCAGTGTTATCAGAGCAGTGTTATCAGGCCTTGCAGCACCCGCCAATCACAGACGACGGGTGCTACCGCAACAGACGATCATAGACATCGGGTGTTGCCCTACCAGTCTGCTCCAAGAGAGTGGACGTTACCGTATCAGTTAATCACAAACAGCGGGTGTTACCCTACCAGTCGGCTGCAGGAGAGTGGGCGTTACCGCACCAGTCCGTCGCAGACCGACAGCGGGTGTTACCCCACCAGTCCGCTCCAAGGGAGTGGACGTTATTGTACCAGTTAATCACAGACAGCGGATGCTACCCTACCAGTCGGCCGCTGGAGAGTGGGTGCTACCCCACCACTCAGCCGCAGGAGGGTGGGCGTCACCGTACCAGTCCGTCGCAGACCGACAGCGGGCGCTGCCCCACCACTCACCCGCAGGAGAGTGGGTGCTACCCCACCACTCAGCCGCAGGAGGTGGGCGTCACCGACCAGTCCGTTGCAGACCGACAGCGGGCGCGCCCCACCACCACCCGCAGGAAGTGGGGCACCCCACCACTCAGCCGCAGGAGAGTGGCGTCACCGTACCAGTCCGTCGCAGACCGACAGCGGCGCTACCCCACCACTCACCCGCAGGAGAGTGGGTGCACCCCACCACTCAGCCGCAGGAGAGTGGGCGTCACCGACCAGTCCGTCGCAGACCGACAGCGGCGCACCCCACCACCACCCGCAGGAGGTGGTGCACCCACCACTCAGCCGCAGGAGAGTGGGCGTCACCGTACCAGTCCGTCGCAGACCGACAGCGGGCGCTGCCCCACCACTCACCCGCAGGAGAGTGGGTGCTACCCCACCACTCAGCCGCAGGAGAGTGGGCGTCACCGTACCAGTCCGTCGCAGGCGGACAGCGCCACCCTGGAGCCGGGCCGGTCCCGCAGTCGGCCGTGCAGCAGACAGTGGCGGCGCGGCTGGTAGACGCGGCCGGGGCGGCCCGCCTGCGTGCGCCGCTCCACCACGAAGGCGGGCGCCAGCAGCCGGCGGTTGGGCCGCAGCTCCAGCAGCGCTTCCGCCTCGTCCGGCCCCAGCTGCAGCCGGTAGTGGGTGGTAGCGTCGCGCGGGGCGCCGCGCCGCCGCCGCCGCCGCCGCGACCGCGCGTCCGTGACGTCATATGTGCGCCGCACGTCGTGCGTGAGGTGGTCGCCGTCGCGCCGCACGCGCGTCGGGTAGGCGATGTGGTAGGAGTCCAGCGACTCGACCATCCTGGCTGCAATGTGTGCACAGCTGGTGATGACCTCACGGACAGTGCAGCATGTTGGGTGACGAGATTCATTGCCTATCAACACGTACAACCATTCAAGTAGCGATCACAATATAAATGGTCATTAAGTTACGCTTTTTATGTGATTCGTGTGAGCATGGTAACACAGGTGACGTCAGCTGATGCAGTTAGCGTCCTTTGCCACCCGCGCGCAAACATATCGACATTTGGTTCTGTGGAGTCTTAGGTGTTCTGCACTGACAATCCTTCTCATTCCAAATCTGATCAGTTCAGTTATGAGCCTGTGTATTTTGTTGCGCTAACTATCAACCATCAGCATCAGCCTCTCCACCACCTACCACTCACTCCACATGGCTTTCCCTCTCCGTTCCCGTGTCCTCCTGAATCGCTTTATATTTATAATCATGCCTGTGCAGCATGTTTCTTTGTCTATGTTTATCCATATCGGCCTAATCGATCACTCTCCACATCTGTCCTAATTTGCCCATATCTCTCCCCATCGCATCCTAGTCACCCCTTGCACCCTTTTTAGTCTACCAGTTCCTCACCATTTTCCTTCTTATTGTCATTTCAATTGTCCGTGTCCTGGTCTTTACTTCCCCTCCCGATTTACGATGTATTTGACTTCAAAGGAAGATTCCTAGTCCATGACTAAGCCCGACCACGGCGCTTCTTGGAAGCCGACAGCTTTATGGTCGCCTAAGATGTAATCAAACGCCTTGCAGGAGCAAAATTGGATTGGATGCGCACTTCGCTAAGATATCTACAGCTTGCGTCGTGATAGGCCTTGCCCCTTGGAGTACTATCCGTAAACAATAAAGAAACAATAAATGGCATTGGAGCATACATATAATCAATGAACATCAACGGCCACAAGTTGACACTTCTGAGAGGCACTGGACTCGTCTTGTCGGGAATACTCACATCACACAGGTGTGATAATTTCCAGGTGTGATTATCGCCTAGGTGTGGTAATGTCGAATGTGCAATATGTGCAGTCACGCAGAAGCGTCGAGCAAAGTAACGAATCGTCATGAATAGCGCTCCATATGCAACGAAATTGCGAGGAATGAATGACTCAAAAAGATCATGACTAGTTTGCATTGTCTACTCACGTCATTCGAGATGTTGGGAATTAACACTCAGACCAGACAATAATCCAATGCAGCATTCACTTTCATTGGTGCATTTGTGCGCCATTCATATCATTCCACACACACTCCAAGCTTGGAAGCATGTACAGTTTCATGTGCTCAGTTTCAAGTGGCACATGGCGTGATTGGCAGGACTTTATATAGAATCAACTGTTTATATGACATCCGTCTGATTTACGGTGGCCGTGAACTGCATTTTGCAACAGGCCCATACTGGTGTGTATGACCCTTGCGTGTACCCATCACGTTATGTGCATGACATGTGATATTTTCCTCCGATGTTCACATGAACCGTCCAGACACGGAGCTATATACCAGAAAATTCCGCCTGTTGCCTGGGCTAAGCATTTCTGATCAGTGCGATGTGCACGGGTAGGACCTGGTGGCTGGCAAAATCCAGCCAAACCCGGACGAGCACCTGCTGATTACACGCTGAGTCATGGTGCTACACACGACATTACAGTGTTTGGTCACCGGGCGGGGCATTCGAGACTGATCCGTGCCCAAAGGCAGGCACATGTCGTCGATGCACTTTGTCCGAGACGAAAGAACTTACCTCATCTCGGAAGAGCGTCTGACCCATCCTCCACCTGAGGATGCTGCATCTCGTGATACGCACTGTGATATGGAGGTGTCGTGTTTCGGAAGTAGCACCTTTCCTGTCTAGTGTTAACCGCGAGAGATCGGATGCGACACCGTCGTCCCTGGCCTTTCAGCAGTTGCCACCTGAACGGCCCGAACGGCTACAGGGAACGAACCGTTGGCGGTCCACAGAATGCACCGATGCCCCGATGTACCGATTATGCTTCACAGGTGCACGTGCTCCACTGGAGTATTCCGTGAGTACTGGGAGTCACCACGCTTCCTTGGGATACTTGCAACGTTCAAATCCACGCTAAAACACATCGAACATTTAACAAACTGGGTACATGCTTGCTCTTCCCCCCCACGATATACCGTCACCAATGGAATTTACTAACGTAATCCATTATTATCGCGATCTATATTCACCCACCCGCGCGGTCTCGGGGGTCTTTTTACACCCCGAAAGGTTTTCCGCGGATAGTGAAAAACGGCGCTAGGCAGCGCGCCGAAATTTGGCATTCCTTTTTCCACATCAATTCGACATGTTGTGTAAAAATTTTGAGGTCAGGCCATCCACGACCACCGAGTAAATCAAGGTCAAGTGAGGTCACCTCCAAAAAAGTTCAACCAGCCCTCACGCTTTAAAGACATTCGAATGGAACTTTCAAAGTTTACATATCTTTAGAGACATAAAAACGCACCAGATTAAGTTTGGAATTTTCACGTTTTTCTTGACTTACTTATTTTACATATTTGCATTTAGGGCTAAAATCGAAGATGGTGGCTGATGTAAGCCCTTTGAACGTGGCTAAATTTACTTAAAACAACGCTTATCGGTGCATTAGACGGAGAAATCGAAAAAAAAATTGAAAGCAACATTTTGCAAATAAAAAAAAATATATATTTTGATATTTGGGTACACAAACATTTTGGGACATGGTTCATTTCGCCTTCCTTTTCTGACTCCAAATAAGTTTTGTTTGTAAAAATATTCTCTAAAATTAACTCTCCAGAGCTAAAAACATGATGTAAATTGTGACCACTGAAACTCCTCCCCCCCCCCAATTACATCACTTTTTGAATTGACAACGTTTTCGGGGTGGTTTCTGACCCCACTAGTCGAGCGCTTTCCTATGACACCTATTTCGTCTTCGTGCGACGCTTAGTTCAGAGATTAGAGGGGGCTTATAATGACCCCCTCCCTCGAGACTGGGTGTGAGGATCTGACCAGAATGACGGGGCGAGTTAATGTTAGATTATTGCTTTCTACCCACGGCTACAATCAAAAGGACATGTGAGCGCTGTGACTGGAGACCACGGACTGGAGACAAGGGACTGGAGACCAGGAACTGGAGACTGGAGACCACGGGCTGGCACAGCGTGCACACGTAACGCCAGTTCTCTAAAATTGATGATCAATGGCATCTGGAGATGGTCACCTGAGGGAAAATGCATTAGCCACTTTAATCTTCAACTTGCTGGTGTCGGGAATGAATGGTAACACGGCATTAATGGGGCATAATCACGCTAGTTGAGCCTGATAGTTAACCCGGTTAACACATTTAGTACTGTCAACATGTCGGCATAGGATAATAACGTGTCTGTTGATGTTCTGCGACGTTCTTGTACCCTGAATCTGGTAATAGTCCACTTCCTTAAAAAGTTGCGAGTGAATGAAACCGAGCGTACCCAAATGGGAACAATGTCCACATTCAATGTATGAATGACGGGAACTTCCAACAACCGTCTAACTAAAATTTCGGATGTGCAATCTTCGTTTTTCAGCTACAGCGATGTACAACGCCTAGGCAAGCGACTAATCCATAAAGACAAACCAACTGTTCTCACTTCGCCATCTTGGCCATTGACTCGCTTATCTCATCCAGCTACGAGTTCTACTGCTGAGAGCAGTGGTTGTGGATACTGACGTCACAGACCGAGCACACCATTCTCGTGTTTTTCTTGCAGCGGCCTTGCTTTTCGTCTATCACGCCGAAGTTGACTCAGGCGAGTTCTCGCCGTCACACCTCGCTCCACAGGCCCGGTTCATGCGCCTTCTCGTGAATCTTCATAAGCTCCAGCATGACTGCTTGGCTGAACTCCGATTGGTCCATTTTCTTCTCAGAGCATGTGTAGTACATCCGCCAGCTCGCAACTCGTAGCAGCAGGGTGGCATTGACGAAGAGGGTGCCGTATCACTTGTTCCAGCGGATGGGTGGCTGGTACACTACAATTGGCCGTCTGGAAGATCGATGCCTCCCATGTGCTGGGCGGCATTCATGGCTTGGTTTGGGTTGCGTATTCTGAACTCTGCTCTTCTTCTTCGAGGACCAGCGTACCACATTACACAGAAGAGTAACGCTCGAGTGATTTGTGATAAACGCGACGATCCTGATGCCTTCCACTTCCGGCGAAGACACCGTTGGCGGACTGGTGCCAACATGTTTCCGTTGGTGCTGCTGCTGCAGTCTTGATTTTAGACAGTGGACACTTCTGCAGACGGTTGTCATGAGCGGTGTCATGAAATCCTTCCTGATATCGGCTTTGCATCAGCGCGCACGATGTAAAGAAATGATAGAAGTAGACATTGTGATGGATCGCTGTTTCGATGCACTCAAGAAGGCGAAGGACACTAGGAAGTTCATCAATTTTGAGCTCTGGATGACGAACTCAAGTTGCAGGAGAGTCCCAATACCCATTCACTTTATCAAACAGTGACCACATTTTGGCGATCTGTTCTCAACGTGCAAGGTTCTCGTCAGCGAAGTGCATGTAACGCTTGATCTGCTCAACTCCGCGTCGTACCACTGCTCCCGACACGAGCGGAACCTGCACGGCGCCCCATGCGCTCCGGTACACGCGCTGTCCGTGAAGGGAGATGTAGCCTCTGGAAAGACGGACCACAAAAATTGGTCCAGATCTTTTCCAGTCAGAGTAAGATATTGTTCACTGTTCCGCCTCGCGCAACGGGTCGTGGCTTGTACTATCATGCCGCGTAGTTTGTCGTCACAAGCATCCGGAACATTTCGGTCGGGGTCTTGGATGCCACATGTGCATGTTTGGTCAGCACAAACGATGCTTCACCAGGGTCCATGGGCTAAAGGTTTAACAGGTGCATCAACTTCTGAGTCAGCACTTCCGATTCGAACTCCTTGACCGGTCTCCCTTGGCTCTCCTTGATGATTTACTCTCGGGGCTCGTGGCTGATTCACCAAGTTCGTCGCCAACATCAGCATCGCGACGGTGAAGAAGAATGCAGGCTGCTTCCGCGGGAAGTTCGTGTATCGAGTCCAGCGCGTCCTCTTATTCACACTCAACACACTCAACACACCACACTTAACATCAGACACCCGTCGACCTCCACCGTTGAGCGGCGAGATGGCCAAATCCACCTCTTCATCACCACACACATAAAAGCAGTCATTTCAAGACTAAGTTGGGAAAAATTGTAATAGGAAAAATAGGAAAAGAATATAACTTTTGACTTCTAGGACAAATGCATGTCAATGCAGTGTACGACAGGTGTACGTCGGCAAAAAAAGTTGGCAATATGCGCAAATGTACGTGCTACACATGCCTGTAAGCACAGAACCATGCCTGTAAGTACAGAGAGTGTTTGTTCATTGGATGGTTTACAGCGCCCTGTATGCACGATCACTGCTAATGGCGCCGCCCACACAATTCCACCGGTCCGCCGCGGGGTAAGCACACATAGACGCGCGCACAAATGCACGTATATGCTATTCGTAACATTACGCACAGCTGATGTAGTATGCAAGTGTAGTCTAGTAGTCTAGTGTAGTCTAGTGTAGACTAGTATTCAAGAGATCAATCTGGACATGTCCACACATATTTTTTATGTACGATCCTAATGAGCATCGCCAGCAATCGGCAGTTTGAAAGACAGCACAGGAAAATATCGTTATTGGTGACGACCTAAATTGTATAGGCGTGCATGCCGCAGGAATCAAAAGGTACGCCTTCAAGAGAAGGCAGCCATCGTACGTACTACTAAGCATGTGCAATTGCACTTACCTGTATTTGCCCTCATGCTTACCCGCATTTGCAATGATGAATATTTGCTCTTATGTATATTTTCACTTATCTACGTTTGTGTATGCGTACAATTGCGCTACTTACATTTAAGTACAAGCATATCTGTTATTTGTGTTTGCGTATGTACATTTGCCGAGCGTAATCTAAGCTTCTGTGTGCACATTTGCGCACATGGACAGCTATCATGTGTGTTTCCGTGCACACGTCTATCACACGTTCGTACATCTGCGCCTACACGTGTACATTTACGCACTTACATGTGTCACACGCGTTTGCTTTACGTGTATTTGATTCGTTACGCTCAACCATACAATTTACGGACAGCAGCGATGCGACAAACACAAAAGCGGATAGGTGTGTTTGTTTGACCATTTGCTTCCATGACAACTGATGATGAGCGAGTAGCTAATTATATACCCAACTGTATATTTACATGAGGTCATCGTTCAAGCGAAATTCGCACCGCCACCAGTTGTGCAACTCTGTGCTGCTGTGGTGTCATTAGACTCGTGTTACGCTTCCCACTTCAGCTTGCTTGCCTCGTGCAGCGTTGGGCATGTTTGGAAGCTAGCACCGCGGTAATCCGGGTCATGTTCAGTACAGGTTTGTCTGCACGCTGCACTGCTAAACGCCTGATATAAAAACACGCTCTCACGAAGAATGCTATGCAATTTGTATGTGACTCGGATGCACATCGCTCTATATTTTCCGCGACTGCATCACTGGCGGCATTGAATTCGGCATAATTGCCGCACTGAATCATTGTGCAAATCCCTCCAAGTATTCCGTTGCACGTCAATTTATCGAAAAAGAACAACGACAAAAATCGAAACAAATCGACCATGAAGGAGTGGATACGTAAGGTTTGGACTGCATTTTTGTCCCATTCCGATATATTTGATGTAAGAAACCTACGAGAAGCTTGAGTTTTCCTCAATGCATTACCGGCTGATATGCACATGTTCAGAATAAAATATATAAGCAACAGTGGCACATCTAGAGAGTGCGCTCCATGGGCCTACATGTAACAAGCTATGCAAATGCACATGCAGGGCAGCCAAAGAATAGGCGAAAGCCATTACCCTTCCCAACATTGTGAGTACTATAAACATAGCAACGAAAAACACGACAAATATTGTTTGGTTTTGAAGACCAGTCAGCAACATATTAACCATGGACGTGGTTATGATCTGGACATTCTTTTGCGTTTTCTCACGATACCTGCGACCACTTAGCGTTACGAGTTTCTCCCAGATTTGTCGTGAAGAGAGCTGAAAATCTTGGAGATGGCAAACATCGAACTCACGACCCTTCCGTCCCAAGTCGATCACGGTGTTTAACCCGGGCAGTAATGCCGTGAACAGAGCAGGATAAGTCGGTAGAATTAGGCGGAGCAGGATGTGGTAGCCGGCTTGTGCGAAGCCTCCGCGGAGCCTTCTAATCCATGAGTCTCCGTTGTTGGGGAGGGCGATCTTCAGGTTAGACAAATTGTGCAACGCCCATGTGAACGTCAGTGCATAGATGACAGCACATCTTGCTGAGAGGCTGCCGGTATTTGGTCATTGCGGCGGTGGCGGAGGTCGAGGAGCTACGCAGTCGCGTGGATACATGGAGCGGACGGCGACCCAGATGGAGCAGCCCCGTTGCTGGTTCAGCATGGAGCAGCGGTGACCTTGCAGGGCGACACCCAGTCGGGCGGCGGCTGCCTTCCGGAACCTCCCCGCCATTTAGGGCAGCGCCGGACACGCCATTGTTCCCGCGCCGCCGCCGGGGCGCCGCTCGGCTTGCACCTGCCGACGACCGCACCGGCACGGCTCGGCCGGCCGGCTGTCGTGGGTCTGGCCGACGGCGGCACCGACGGTGTTATGTGAACGAGCGGCATGGATAGGCGCGGGCGCACTGTCCAGCCAGCGGCTGTCGTGGGTCTGACCGACGGCGGCACCGACGGTGTCGTGTGGACAAGCGGCATGGATAGGCGCGCGCGCACTGTCCAGCCAGCGGCTGTCGTGGGTCTGACAGATGGTGGCACCGACAGTGTCGCCTGGACGAGCGGCATGGACAGGCGCGGGCGGACAGTCGAGCCGGCGGCTGTCTCGCCGTCACTGTTGGTTGACCCGCACCGCCCACGTCCGGCAGCCAGCTCGGCGGCGCTTTGTCAGCAGCTGGGCAGCCACGTGAGAGTGGAACTGTTGTACATGGCATGACGGACAGTCGGCGGGTGCTCAAGCGTTCCCTGATTGCATGCGGCTCGCAGCTACTCAGCAAATAGCTCGGGAACGGGATGATCGAAAGTGGCTATATATAGACCATCCCTGGGGTGGATGGTCATGTCGCTAAGCGGATGGCTGTGTCGCCCAGGAGTGGATCAGCATGTCACCCAGGAGTGGATGGGCATGTCGCTCAGGAGTGGATTGGCATGTCGCCCAGAAATGGACCAGCATGTCACCCAGAAGTGGATCGACATGTCGCTAAGGAGCGGATGGACATGTCGCCCAGGAGCGGAAGTTCGCTTTCACATGTAGCCAATCTATTTCCACCGAGGAGTGGTTGTTAAGACGCAAGGCATCCATGTATCTATATCTGATGAATCAAAATATTATGTACAATGTTCCATCAAATCACCCACAAAACACTGCATTTGCTGCATGTATTTGCACGTAAAATAACCAACTCACTCGCAGTAAAAGAGTTTGTTGCTTTATTTGAAGCAGCTAAGAAACTAGTTCATCAGTCCCATATCATCAGCTATATCTACCTCCAGTCTTTCAATACAACCAAATTTTGTCGAACATGAGAATGGCCAGCCCAAATGATCGCTGCTGAAGTATTTACTGGTTTTGCAGGACTGCTACCGCATTCATATTTGGAGCAAATGAAGAAAATAGGAACTACGTGAAGGAAACATTATATATTCTTTTTTTCAGTTAGCGTCGTAATCCAACACATGGGGACGCTCCGGAACAGGAGCATAGACGCATCGCAAAAAAGATGACGTCACAGGTTCCTTGAGGGTGAAGAACAATTATTGTTTCACATGCGAGGCATTCGTCAAAAGTTGGATGCGTAGCATATTCACACATATTGATGCATACCTGCACCATTGTCGCTAAGCAGTGAATGGCTACAAAAAGCAGGTGACGACTCAACGTTGAACAACATGCGGGTTACGGCAGAATTTTGCTGCCAGGTCTGACGCGTCCAGGAGCAAAATTGAACGAACAGACCTGGCATAATAAGAAGCATAAATTTGCAAAGTACTTGTAATTAGCACAGCGGATCAAATAACGAAAAAAGTTATTCTGAGCGACACTTCTGAAATAAGAGGACCTCAACGTTTTGAATTCCTGCGAATAGCGTTCCCCGTTGAATGTGGACACCGCACTCACCTCTACATGCTAGACGAATCACTGCCAGATTACAAATGAGCGGAATGGCTAAATTAGCGAACAGTTCGGTAAAAGCCTTTTCGGAGCAATAACAACTTACATTAATATAAAATATGCTTCATATGTGTCAACTAGGTTTATACAACTATATCTCAAATATCGACATGCTCACAGCGTCAAAACAATAAATTTTGGCACCACAACTTACGAGTAGGAGGCCCGGACACGGACTTATTTTTTCGACTGCCAAATCTGGGAGTATGGGTCTGGGAATATAAAATGGCTAAAGTAAAATCATACCACAAAATGCGTCTAGCATCGCTTACTGCTCGCTACAAAACAAATGGTTGTGTTTATTGTAAACACAAAACAAAACAGATTCAAGCTCATTAAGTCAAAATGAAACATTTTAAGACATATTTTAATAGATAAGATCTGTAATATCGGGATTGCAAACAAGAATGACGTAATTTATTCCAGCAAGAACCTCAGCGAACTGAGGGAGAGTAAATTGCCGTTGTGAAAACGCCTGACGAAGCTTCTTTGCCTGCGGTCACGGCCCACCAACCACGGCTATGCCGAGCTGTGCCGAACTGACGCAAGGCGAGGTTAATGTAGAGGTTTCCTGGAACCAACCGTTACAAATGGCAATCGTTTCTATAGAATTGCATACGTGAACCGAATCACGGTCTATATCTGAGGTTTTTCTTCCTTCCATAAAAAAATAATACATAGCTGACGAAAAGCATACATACATACATACATACATACATCGTGGATACACCTGGACAAAGTGCGCCAGGTGTTTCTAGTATCCTCTGAATTCTAAATATAATTTGTGGAGTCTCCGGATTCTTTTCTCGAAACGTCCAGCATGCTTCTTCAAAGAAAACGATCGGGTTCATGTCCGACTTGTGCTCCGTGAGAACATAGGCATTCCTGCAGATTTGCACCGCCCTCGCACGCATTTCGCGTGCCATGCGCACATTTGCTCTCAGTGGTCTTCACCGCAACTCCGGTTTCATGTTGAGTCGCTGTGCTGACCCTGGCCCGGACATTCACCACCCAAAATTGAGCCTCCCTTGAAGCTGGTTCTCCAAACAGCTCAATCAGTAGGCTCGGTCCCAGGTAACCGCCCGTGACAACACGAAGTTTCCTCGTTCACCACTAACTGTACAGAGGCCCGTTCGAGGTGGTCTCCACGAGCGGCCACATCGCACCGACTGCTGTCGCAATTGAGCCACAAGTGGCACAGTACTGACCTCCCTCGCAGCTGACCCGGGGGTGACACGTCACTGGTCCCACTTGCAGCCGACCCGCAGATGACCTGACACCGACCCACACGTGGCACAGAACTGACCTCCCTCGCAGCTGACCCAGAGGCGACACGCCACTGGTCCACCCGCGCACCGACACTGACCTTGCTCGGGGTCGGTCAGGTGCGCGTGCGGAGCGTGCGCCGGCGCGCCGAGCCGCGCCAGCAGCGCCAGCAGGGTTACGGCGGGCAGGACGAGGTGGTATGCCACCATCTCCCATCAGGAGGCCGCGTCACGTCGACAGCGCATCGTCCGCTTCCGGCCGGCGCCGCCCGCCGAGTGGAACTGGCCGGCCGCTGCTGGCGCGTCTGCCGGCACGAGCATGGTTACCCTAGGCCCGCCCGCCGGCCGCCGGCCGACACTCGACACTCGACACCCGGCGGGTCGCCGCGGGCCGCCGCCGCCGCCGCCGCCGCCGCCGAGCCGGCCCACTCGCGCCTTCTCCGTGTCGCCGACGCCGCTTGTGGAATGGATGGCACGGTCTGGAAAGTTACTGGAGTTAAGGACACATCGACAGCGGGTCACACGGCGCCTATATGGTACAGCAATCTACTCAGGTCAGGTCCGACAGGGGTCAATGGGGGGGGGAGGGGGTCACCGTCCACACAGGACGGTGTGAGTAGAACGGAACGGTTCGACCAGCGCGGTTCAGGGCGGAGGGGGCCGAATCGATCGGATGGGCCGCACAGGCCGGAACCGGCCAGCACGGGTCACGCGGGGAACGTGGGCCATACAAGTCGATCGAGGTCGCACGTGACCAGCACGGGAGGGCACGGCGGCGGAGAGCGCGAGACCAAAGGCACGGGCAACCGCACCGGTGTCATAAATGACTACGCCCGCGCCCGCCAGCCGGCGCGCTGTCGGCCTGTGTGAAACGGGATCGCCAGCCAGGAACACACACAAAGTGGCGCCGATCGGCCGTTTCCGGCGCGGGCCCGTCGGCAGCACGCCCCGTGCCGACTGCAACCCAGTCGGAGTGGCACTTTCGGCACCAGTCTGACCACCGGCGTCAGCAGGGCGGCGTGGGGCGCGCGGGCCTCTCACAGGTCGGCTGAGCCACGCCGCACGGCCTCCTGACCACCGGCGTCAGCAGGGGGGGCGT
Source organism: Ashinkailepas kermadecensis (assembly GCA_034440615.1). Classification (NCBI taxonomy): domain Eukaryota; kingdom Metazoa; phylum Arthropoda; class Thecostraca; family Neolepadidae; genus Ashinkailepas; species Ashinkailepas kermadecensis. The sequence goes on along the minus strand of JAOTOM010001489.1, from coordinate 48,800 downwards.
GGGGCGGGCCCGGGCCTCTCGCAGGTCGGCTGAGCCACGCCGCACGGCCAGCTAACGATAAAGCCAGCCACTACTTGCATAAAGGGTACTATCCCACGTCCCCCCCCCCCCCACACACACAAATGAAGTTTTCACTTGCAACATAAGATACAAACTTTGGTCCAAGGAATACTATAGAAGCAGGGGAAAATGGCGTGAAATTTTGAGCAGCTTGTGTTATAGCTGCTCTAATCGTTAGCCCTTCACATACTCAATAGCGGAAGAGCCTAGAATTGCTACTAGCCAGCGATTTTCACCAGCGCACTATGGTACGCACTAGACACGTGGAAACTACAGGTTTGATACACGGCACAAATAAATGTTTTCCTACCACCATTACGGTTACAAATCGCTTCCATGTCAGCATTGCAACACTCTTTGTTTTAACCCGCGTATTACTCCACGAAGCAAAATACCTCCGATAAGCGATATTTCTGAATCTCATGAAAGTTAGCAAGCCAAAATCACAATTTCACCACAGACTTGCGAGCTACAAAGGTCGGCCATTTCTCTCGGCCACGTCGCACGTCGGCTCTGCGTGCGTGGGTGTTGTGTGGTGTCGTCCTCACCAACTGGTACCAGGCTAACAAACTGGTACCATCCCGACCAGGGGGCACTGTGCTCACCAAGTGATATTGTCCTCACCAACTGGTACCAGGCTAACAAACTGGTACCATCCTGACCAGCTGGCACTGTGCTCACCAAGTGATATTGTCCTCACTAACTGGTACCACGCTAACAAACTGGTACCATCCCGACCAGGGGGCACTGCGCTCACCAAGTGATATTGTTCTCACCAACTGGTACCAGGCTAACAAACTGGTACCATCCTGACCAGCTGGCACTGTGCTCACCAAGTGATATTGTCCTCACCAACTGGTACCACGCTAACAAACTGGTACCATCCTGACCAGCTGGCACTGTGCTCACCAAGTGATATTGTCCTAAACAACTGGCATTATCGTCGCTAACTGGTATTGTCCTGACCAACTGGTATTGTCCTGACCAAGTGGTATATCCTGACCAACTGGTGTTGCCCTGGCCAATTGGTACCGTGCTGAATCGACGTGGTGGATGGTCACATGATGGCACGTTCGCGATCTCCCACGTTGTCCTTGCAGGATTTCGCTCTTCGAAAGTAGCACACGAGCTTAGACCATGAACAAAAAGTGCACTGAACGTTTACCTATGCATTTCGGGACAGGCACATGTCACAGGAAACCTTTAACGACACGTTGTGTTAAAAGACCTGCTGACATGCACGGGTAAACCTGTGGTAATAGTGCTAAATATGGAATGCAATTTTCGTTACATTTTAGCCTCGAAAGCTTACACAATTCAATGCGTCACCGAGTTTTGTTTCCATTACCGCATTGCCATACACGTTCACAATTCTCGGTATTGCAATGTTGCACTAAGAAATCTACGCTAAGTACTATAATCCACAGCTTGTGCACTCATGCTCGGGCCCATGGGCAAACACGAACCATACGTGTAAAGTGCAGGTGCTATGCCCGCCCGGAGGGGCGGGGGGGGGGGGGGGGGGGGGGGGCGAGACGACAGAACGTCCATGAGACGACCGCTAACTGTTCCCTTCATCTGAAGAAGTGCAAGGAGACATTGCTAAGTTTCTGAGCAGCAGGTTTGGGCTTCAACAAGTTTTACAACCAGGTTTTAAAAAGCTGATGGTAGTGTTAGTTAGTTAGTTAGTTAGTTATTTGAGCTTAAGAGAGCTTCGACCAAAAGATGTGACCATATCGCGTTCATTTTAGTATGTCAGAGTCCTATGAAAAGCGCTACAGAGGTAAGTGAAGCGAATGAAGTGAAGCGAGGTGAGTGAAGTGAGTGAGCGAAGCGAATGAAAAGCGTTTCTGAGTCTGACATCTAATCATTATAAGTTATCGCTATAGGATTCTAGAATGAATGGTTTTCGAGTGATCAGAGCCAGCACGTCGCGATATGTTAGGTTTCATATACTATTTCCATTAAGCAACATTCGATCCCTTGATAAGTGCTAGCACGAGAAAAGTACGGGTCGCACAGACAGGGTTCCTAAAAGGCGCGGACCCTGGGAGCTCCCATTGCCGCAGAAAAGACATTGGTGGGGATCATGTGTGTGGCCAATACGCAGTCTACAGTGTCACCTCGTCACTCCTGGCCCTGCGATAGCACGATGACCAGTCTCCAATGCATGATCTTATTGCATGCTGATTATTGCTGGTATGTGAGTTCCAGCTCCTCTGCCACTTAGCATTCATGCAGTGAAATTCCAGAGATAGGGCCCCTGGCTGGAATTAGAAAAACACGTGTTCGGGGGCTCTGGGCTGCCTATTTCGTCACGGAATCGGCACGTTCATTTCCGCATACTCCGACATGGCCCGGAACACGTGTCAGAATATCAAGCAGAGAGGATATGCTGGGTAAAATGCAGTACCCACCAAAAGGCTGCTGAGAGTTAGACAGTATGACATACGAAACATCTCGCGATGCCTCGATGAAAGAAAGCGCTTTAATTAGTGCGATTAGCTCATAGATATACATTGAAGCATACGTAAGCAAGACAAAAAATATAGCGCATTTACCACACACGTAAGCACATTCTGCTCTAGGTATATTCTTGGACCCATTAATTAATATTTGAATAAGGTGGAAAATAACTGAAGTGCTCAGAACAGCGCCTTTTCAATGTAACCCGATGAGAAAGGAGTCACGTCACCTCTTGTTAAATGTGGCAGGAGTATCGTTTTTATGTATACCCTTCGCACATCAACGTGAATTGTTCCACCTCGCCCATGTGCTATTTACGACCCCTAATGCTACCCAACATCTTAGTAGCATATTACTTCACACCTCGCCCTCAAGCTATGTACAGTAGAATACACTTGAGCAGAAGAGTGCACCACAAAGCATTGACAGAAAACTAGAATCTAGCGAGAACGATGACCTAAAAACACATATTCCCTGCTCCCCCTTATCATTCTATAAAACATCTACAAAATATCATCGTTTGATAATATATTCCCTTGCCTTAAATATTATAATACACTCGTGCAATGTGCAATCTCCAGAATTCTACACCTATTGTGCCAATCCGTTTACTCTCCCCTCTCCGAGGTAAGCAATAGTATGTTGGACATTGTTGATAGCAAACAAGGCAGTGGCATCCCCAATACTACATGCAATTAAAATTACCATGACCGAGATAAAGCATTGGTAAACTGGGTTAGCGAGAGCACAGGCATCAATGGTTGGATTTAATAGTAACGGTTAAAGAACAATAGTGTGATGCTTTACAAATTTGGTGCCACGATCCCACCCCGCAATGGTGTCATAACCATCAGTGGATGTGGCGACGAGCAATTGCTTCCACCTCTGCTACGAGCATAATGAGATGAACAAGGGTGCTTCTCTCACTCACTGCCTGCCACCAAAAGTCTCTGTATCAGCAGACTTGGTGAAGTTCGGTCCAATTTCTGCAGCATTTTGGTGAGGAAGCTAACTGCCACCTGTCGCTGCTGCAAGCTGCGGTCGTCACCACTAAAATAACTTCTACTCTCTCCAACGTTCGTAATCCCTATCGTTGCATCATTCCCATCGTTCGTCCATTTGTCCACCCCTCCCCCTCCACCAACCCACCGCTTCACCCGTCCGCCCTCCCATCGTCTACCGTCCGCCTCACCCTGTCTGCGTGTCGTTTCTTCACGAGGAGTCTGACCGTTCCAGGCGTCAGGATTCGGTCGTGTAATTCGTGGGAGCAAAGCTACCGTGTCGCGCTTCAGGGCGAGACCGGGCAGAAGGCGACTCCTGTCGATCAGAATTGGTGGCGGCACCACGCATTGTTGCACCGCGTCAGGTTGGTAGCGCGGCCGCGCTTGTCTCTCCCCTGACTGGTGGAGGAGACACCCGTGCTGCTCACCCTCGAAGGGTATTGGTGCCGGGACCGGGGACACCCACGTGACCTGTAATGACCGGTGGAGGAGATACACTCGTGCTGATCACCCTCAGAGGGTGCCGGTGCCGGGACCGGAAACACCCCACACGCCCTGTGACCCTGACCGACGCGGAGCAAACTCGGGTGGCGTCGCCAGGTCTGGGAACTCGCCTATTTGGGCAGCGTCCGACCTGAGGGAGGGGGGGGGGGGGCGGTGGCGGCGGCGGGGCGCGTCCACATCCGCTGCTGGCGCAACTGCTGGCGCCATTTTAATCTGGAGCGCCGACAAAACTGCTCGGTCGTCAGCACGTGGCTTTTTGCACACCTGAAGTCTGCTGCAAACCCACCCGACCTCCCACACATACTATTACACGCCGTCAGCGTCGGCACACGGTGCCATTACCCAGCCCTCCAGCGCCTGTAACTGCACCATTACGCGCCTCTTAGCAGCGGCACCCCGCACCATTACCCATCCCTCGCCATCAGTGCACCGCACCTCCATGCACAAGATTAAAACTTAACATTCATACGCATGCAAACCAACAACGAGTCGGTTATCACGGTAAGCCCCACTAAGCATCTGTGACGCGCCACGCAGGCTCTTTGATGTGGGAGCGCCGTTGTAAATACTCGTCCATCACCGAGCAGCTCGTCCAAGGGCCGGCACTGCCGCCGAAACACGTCATGTCGCAGCAGTCATGTTTAGTCTAAATGTGAAGGGCGTGTCACGTTCGACTCTGGACGCCGACGTGATCCTAAAAGAGCGTGCCCAAACACATCTGCGGCTAGGCGGGGTCGACGTCAATTGGCTGAGATAAATATTCGCACGGCGAAGTTCCATACCATAATGTTAGCAGAAAAATCTTCATACACAAATTTCCTGATGGGCAAATGTTCGTGGGTGCAAAACTTCGTACGGACGTTTTGCATTACAAAACTGGAAGATTTACTCTCGCACGCCCTGTTTATACAAATGAAGGTCACGTGGTGAGCAAAGGTCTTGTAAGCCACGTTGACGTCATTTCATACGTGGAAAACACCGCACACATCAACACAATGTCCTGCAAAGCCTAACATGCCCACACAAACTTCTGATGTAAAACTTCCCATTGAAAAGTGTCATACGAAAATGTATACCTACGTAAATATCCGCAAGCAAGCCTGCGTGCGTACAAGTTTTAACGACAAAACCTTATGCCAGAAGACCTTCATATGAACCTTCGTACCATTCCTCTGCGGTAATATTTACATGACAATTTTTCTTAGCAGTAGCTCTGTAAGCGCAAATCATGGTAATTGAATGAAAAATGATGCAAAAATCGTTTACCGTCACCCGAACTTCACATTTCGCCATCGCATAGAGTACGTGGCAAAGCCAAAAAAAACACGAACGAGTTTTTGAGATGCGATCTACTAAAGGATACTTAAAGCTTGACTTCAGATCAGTTGATCATCCTCCAGATCACGCCGAATCAAAATATTCCACGAAAGCGATTATTTTGGGCTATATTTTGTTTCAAGCGGGTCATGCGACAAAAGTATTGGACACAAATAATCAAGATGGGTGGCAAAGTATAGCACAGAGCCACACCAATCCACCAGTGGCTATGTATACTGCTAAGGTGCATAGGTCACCCTCCAGTTCAGGTAAAATAATTTCAGCTTGCGGCATTTGTGAAACGTTTTCTTTTAAATGGTCCAACATGACACCTTTGGAGTTCTCCAGGGTAACAATTGGTGCTGGGTTCCAATTCAGTACGTAAGAACACCTTACAATGCATTGAAAAGCAAAAAAAAGTGAGGCGATGTCAAATCAGGCCAGTGACCAAAGATGGCCTTGAAATGGTAGCTTTCCTATGTCCGCGTTTGCACGTGGTCGATAAACATCCCAGCATGTCACTCCTCAGTCATTTCAAGACATTTAGAGAAGAACAACCATTCATAGAATAAAACTACGACTTTGGTCTTATTTTCACTGAGCACGCCTTTAGTTATGGCGTCGTAGCTCGGTGACCTCAGGCCACAACAAGCTGAACTGTTGCAGATGGGATATAAAAATGGCGTATGAGCGTCCGTGCCGAATTCCACATGCGTGCAGCGATCTCTTCGGGAACTATCGGCGGAGAAGAGTTTTGGTGGGGCATCCACCCTCCAGGTGCGCTAACAGATTTACGTGACCAGTGTCATGAAGGACGTCACAATCTGTGGGGATATATTATCCCAACAGTCGGAATGGTTGTCCACATGGGACGGCGTTGGACGAGGAAGCAAAACAAGAAAAACGTTCAGTGAAAATCATAGAACCTCAATAAACATTCACTCGAGTTGTCCACATCACAGTTGACCTTCAACGTCAATACGGGCAAATATCTAGCCATCACCCTCTTGTTTTGCCCTGTAAAATGTTCCCTGCTTAGCGATTTCAGCGTTAGCTATTCATTCCATAACAATGATAATCGTAAGCACAAACAACTTACTCAAGACCTGGTCATCTTGCATCATATAAGCTCAGGTGACTGGTGATGCTCCATCCTGGAACGTCACCTGTCCACACCACAAAATATAAACGACGGGAGGTTACATGGGTAAGGAAAGGTACTCCTGCCTGGCTATTACCAGATATGGATGTTTTAAAACGGTGAGTGCTCTCGAGACATCAAGAGTACACACATCGATCAAAACGATGTCCAGGTGTGTGTGGTGTCGGAGCTGTCGAAGCCGCACACGTAGCCACATGTAGCCACAGGTAGCCATAGGTAGCCACAGGACGTCAGGTGGTGTATGCCATGGGTCAGCTGTCGAAGCCGCACAGGTAGCCACAGGTAGCCACAGGGCGTCAGGTGGTGCATGTCATGGGTCAGTTGTCGAAGCCGCACAGGTAGCCACAGGTAGCCACAGGACATCAGGTGGTGTATGCCATGGGTCAGCTGTCGAAGCCGCACAGGTAGCCACAGGACGCCAAGTGGTGTATGCCGTGGGTCAGCTGTCGAAGCCGCACAGGTAGCCACATGTAGCCACAGGACGCCAAGTGGTGTATGCCGTGGGTCAGCTGTTGAAGCCGCACATGTAGCCACAGGTAGCCACAGGACGTCAGGTGGTGTATGCCATGGGTCAGCTGTCGAAGCCGCACAGGTAGCCACAGGCGTCAGGCGGTGTATGCCATGGGTCAGCTGTCGAAGCCGCACAGGTAGCCACAGGTAGCCACAGGACGTCAGGTGGTGTATGCCATGGGTCAGCTGTCGAAGTCGCACAGGTAGCCACAGGTAGCCACAGGACGCCAAGTGGTGTATGCCATGGGTCAGCTGTCGAAGCCGCACAGGTAGCCACAGGTAGCCACAGGACGTCAGGCGGTGTATGCCATGGATCAGCTAGACAATGGGGTGGGGAGGGATGAAGTGGCATTGCCATCTCAGGGATATGCCAATAGTGACAGCCTAGGCAATAGAACCTCACAGTCAGCAAATATGGATAGCAGTAGTTCAAGGGGGCAGAGGGGTAGCTCATCCAGAGATGAAAGAGCTACTCAACATGAAAAAGCCAAAGCTGGTTATGGAACATATGTTAAGTGTATGATGCTTAATGCTCAGAGTATTCGATCCAAATTTGATGAGTTCAAGTGTTATGTTGCTGATGAGGAACCATATTTTGTTTGCATTACTGAGGCATGGGTCAGTGAGGGGTATTTTTGGGATAACTTGCAGGACTATGAGATCCAGGGATACAATATGTTTTCGTGCAATAGGGGTCCAACAGTGAAAGGGGGTGGTGTAATGCTCTATGTGATTAGCTTATTCAGTTCTCAAAAAGTAGCAGATGGTGTAAAAAATGTGTCTATGGAGTCCATTTGGCTTGATGTCGCCGTGGGAAAAGGCAAAAGCAATAAACTGAGAATTGGAGCTTTGTGACGATTAGGAACCTTGCCACATTCTCAACAACTGGAGCTCGACAAGGTGATTTGCGAGGAAATCAGAAGAAACTTTCGGAGGAAATGCCTTATTCTGGGTGATTTTAATCTAAAAGGATATGAAAATGTTGGTGTCGGCTCCCCATTATATAAAATGTTTAGGAAATGCCTTGAAGAGGACCTGTCTTACACCAGTTTGTTACGGAACCACCTAGGCAGGGTTCATTCTTCGACCTTGTCTTCTCAGATTTAAGTGATTTAGTTCAAGACTTGACTGTAGGAGAAACTCTGGCAAGAAGTGAGCATAACATAGTGAGATTCAAGGCACAAGTAGCTGGCACAATCAAGGATAATTTGGCAAAGGTTCCAAATTTTAACAGGGCAGACTTTGACAGCATGAGAGCGGCTTTAAGTGTCATGGAATGGGAAGAAGAATTCTCCAATTTAAATGCCTGTGAAATGTGGGAAAAGTTCAAATCTTACTTGAGGGAAATTCAGATTAGACATGTCCCCCAAAAGCAAAGGCGCAAAAGCAGGGTAGGAAAGCCAGCATGGCTTACGTCAGATTTGATAAAAGCAATTAAGGCTACGAAAGATGCATTTAGAGTGTTTAAGGAAGCTTCAAATATCATAAATATAAGGTCGTATCAAAAAGCTAGAGACGCTGTGAAGCAGAAAAGCAGAGCAGCAAAGCGAGCAAAAGAATTGGATTTAGCTAGGAACTGTAATGGGGACAGCAAAAAGTTCTTTAGTTTTTACAAGCCGAGTAAAGTTTCTAGCACAATTGGTCCACTGGAATTAAATGGGACTATATTGAGTGAGGATGGTGCGATGGTTGAGGAGCTGAGCAAGCAGTTTAAATCAGCATTTGCATTGGAAGATATGACTAATCTGCCAACTGTACACCACAGTTCAGTGACAGGTGATCGGACAAGTGATGTTGATTTCATTGATAGTGATGTTGTTTTCAATCATATCAGGAAAATAAAGCCAAACAAGGCAGCAGGACCTGACGGAATGTATGCTAGGGTATTGAGGGATGCTGAAAAGGAACTGGCAATTCCACTTAGTATAATATTTTGTAGATCAGTTTCACAAAATGAAATTCCAACAGATTGGAAATGGGCAAATGTAGTTCCTATTTTCAAGAAAGGAGAAAGAGGGAAGTTGAAAACAATAGGCCAGTAAGCCTCATATCCCTAGTCTGCAAGGTACTCGAATCATTTATCAAAAACAGAATAGTTAGTTTTCTGGAAGGAAACAGATTGATTCAAGATACTCAACATGGGTTTAGAAATGGGTGATCGTGTCTCACAAATCTCTCGGACTTTTTGAATTTCGTTACAGAACAATTTGATCAGGGAAATCAGGTTGATGTAGCATATCTTGACTTTAGTAAGGCCTTTGACAAGGTACCCCATAAACGGTTAATGATGCAACTTCTGGTCCATGGTATTGCAGGTAGCATACTAAAATGGATGGAGTTGTGGCTTTCAGCTAGACAGCAGAGAGTAATGCTAAATGGTACAAAGTCATCATGACAAAATGTTCTTAGTGGGGTCCCCCAGGGGTCAGTACTGGGGCCACTATTGTTCATTATACTTATAAATAACATTGAAAGTGGCCTAACCAGTATGGTTTTGAAATTTACGGATGATTTGAAGGTCTTTAGGGCAATAACAGGACACAATGAGCAGGTCTCGCTGCAGAAGGACTTAGACGAACTTGTGAAGTGGTCCGAAAAATGGCAAATGAAATTTAATTTCGATAAGTGCAAAATCATGCATGTAGGTAGGCAACATATGAAGGCTCCATACTTGATGGGTGGCCAAGTATTATCTGTGATTCAGCAGGAGAAGGACTTAGGTGTTATTTTGAACACAAAATTGGGGGCGTCAGAACAGACCAAGGAAGCCAGGAAGAAGGCACTAAGAATGCTTGGGGCAATAAATAGGAATGTATCGTACAAAAGTGAGGAAGTCATCAGGAAGCTTTACTGTGCATATGTCAGCCCACATTTGGAATACTGTGTCCAAGCTTGGTCCGCTAGTTATGAAAAAGATTGTTGGCTTTAGAGAGAGTACAAAAGAGGGCAACACAAATGGTTAATGGTATAAGCAACCTGGCATATGAGGAAAGATTGGAGAAATTGAATATGTTTTCACTTGATATAGAAGGCTGAGAGATATCATGGAGGTCTTTAAATTTGTTCATGGTCAGGAACAGGGATATCTCAGGGAAATATTTGAATTTAACAGAAATGATGCAATTAGAGGTCATCAATTCAAAATCAAAGTTAATCACAGCAGGACAGGGTTAAGACAGTCTTTCTTGACCAACAGGGTAGTAGAACATTGGAACAAGCTGCCAGAAACCATTGTCAGTAGCAGCACACTGAACATCTTTAAAAACAGCATAGACAATCATTATAAGAATATACAGCTTGGTTGGTTGGTTATTGGTTTTACGACACGTCGACCGTTGTCATGTAGCGTCGCCAATCTCTCACGCCGATTGGTCGCGGGCGAAGAGTAGCGACAGGTGAGACCCGAACCCACAACCTTTCGATTGTGAGACGAGCATCTTACCCCTAGACCACTCGTCCCCTGAATATACAGCTTGCTTTTCGGTATTCCAGGGAGGGCTGATCGACGGATTTGGTGGGCGACTGGTTCAGTGTCCAGAGTGCAGCCAAGAAGGGCCCTTGTGGCTCATAGTTGCGCTGATCTTTTATGTCTTTATATCTTATGTCAAAGCCGCACAGGTAGCCACAGGTAGCCACAGGTAGCCACAGGACGTCAGGTGGTGTATGCCATGGGTCAGCTGTGGAAGCCGCATAGGTAGCCACAGGTAGCCACAGGTAGCCACAGGACGTCAGGTGGTGTATGCCGTGTGTCAGCTGTCGAAGCCGCACAAGTAGCCACGGGTAGCCACAGGACATCAGGTAGTGTATGCCATGGGTCAGCTGTCGAAGCCGCACAGGTAGCCGCAGGTAGCCACAGGGCGTCAGGCGGTGTATGCCGTGGGTCAGCTGCCGAAGCCGCACAGGTAGCCGCAGGTAGCTACAGGGCGTCAGGCGGTGTATGCCGTGGGTCAGCTGCCGAAGCCGCACAGGTAGCCACAGGACGTCAAGTGGTGCATGCCGTGGGTCAACCTTCAACGGAATAGCCTCTCGGGATAGCCCCTCTTCAGCAGTGGCAATGGGCCCCTCGCTACTGGTAACATGTCGCGCTACAGACGGACCGACGTCGCATCAAAGTCCGTGATAACAATTACAGTTATAACTTTCCTTGAATGAGCTTAGCGTCAATTCGATGATGGAAAAAATCGCAATCATCCGCAGTATCGAATTACAATAACCCCAGCAAGACCACCCTAGCAGTCTGTTAACAAATGCATGCATCTGGCATAACATGTGAACGCATTGTTGGCAGACGTGTCAGAACGAGCCGCGGACACGGTGAGGGTGCGCTGCAGAGGAACGGGTCCCCGACCACCACCGCAGCGTCGCCAACAGGCGTGTGCATTGTTCCGGGGTAGGTCTGAGAGCGGCGAGCAGGCGGCTGACGACATGACGACATGAGCAGGTGCCGTTGCGTCAGGCGGCTGACAGTGCTCGTCGCTGGCGTCAGACGACATGGCTGATCGTCGCTGGCGTCAGACGAAGTCGGACGACATGCTGCCGCCGAACTAGATGAGTTGGTGTCATCATCCCCGACACCGGCACACATGACGAAAGAGGTGAGTGTGCACACCGTGCACTATCAGAGTACGTCCGAGCTGGTGTCTCAGCGGACATTGTTAACCATGATGGATGGTCAGACGGAAGAGTTGATCTGCTTTGATGATATCATTTATTTATGTCGTCACTTGGCTACATCAGCAACTACGATGGTCCAACTCACCGAACGTTGTCGTGGGCATGCATTAATCGATTTAAGGCGTGCTTCGTACATTCTCACAAGGGTGAAAAAAAAATATGTAAAGCATAATATGATGCAAAATGATATTAATTTGATCCCGGGTTCTTGTCATATTGCTGTATTTAATACAAGATAAAAGTAAACCAGCTTATACTACGGGAGTTATCTTGGTATTAAAGTTCATAATAGTGGGAAAGTTCTCAACGTTACAAAACTACGCGAACATCAGGAATGATGACGGCCATTTCCGATGATGGCCTAGTGCCGAAGCGTCGATTATTTTGCCATCAATGCCAGTATAGCGAGTCATTAGGGAGGTTGGACAAGTGAGCGCAGGAGGCTGACCATAGGGCTTCCTTGCTGTCCGTACAGAATCCGGCAGCATACCGCGACAGTAAATACAGTGCGGGTTGACCGCAACTGAGCTCCCCCTCCCCCCCCCCTTTGGCAGCCCGTGAAAACATGCACCTCATCCAGTTCAATTCTCACCAGTGTAGGAATTTCAGAGATAAAACCTATTTTGACCAATAGGCACAATGCATAGGTGTGGGGAGGGGAGAGTGGCAGAAGGGACTGTGGTCTCTCAACCTGGAACGAGTACATTGATCCTATGGGCTTTCCATGGACAGAAGCGACTTCGAAATGGCTGTTGCCCCTCCTGCTCCGAAATGGTTCTCTCCACCAAGCCTTCGAACAGTTCCTGTGCCACTGGTAAATTGAATTCAATCTTGGAACGCATGCTCGATGTTTCGCGGAGAAGCTAGGTCGAGTACAAAACGTTTTTGTCCGTCACAAATACTCCATAGTTGAAGCATTCATAACATCTGTACAATGTCACTGACTAGCTTCGTTCTGTTCATGTATCTTCCAAACCGCCGCCCGCTTCATAATGAGTAATGGTTTCTATTAGGAACACGGCTGTTTTTGATACGGGTTGGCAAGGATACTTTATGACTTCACGCAACGTATCGACCAAAAAACTTCATGGACCACAATGCATGAAGGGTTGATTTCAAAAGTATATTTATGCATGCAAAAAAAAGTTGTCGGAATAACGGTAATATCCTGAAACTACTTTCATTTCCATAATAGAATGACATATATATTTCATTTCAATAAATGTTCTTGATTATGCCAAGCATCTTTTTGAAGACAGCATTGCATACATTAAAGTCTGCCGAATTTTCGCGTCAAGACGCGGCGTGAGGCCATACATTTTCACTTGGGTTAGCACGTATGTTAACACGTGTGTGTAAGCAGCGTAAGCACATATGGATAAATTTTTGTCCTGTGCTAATTACCCTACAAGGCATCTTCGGAACCAGGAAAGGTTATCCTTAGCATGACCTTGCATATATATATATATATATATATATATATATATATATATATATATATATATATATATATATATATATATATATATATATATATATATATATTTATATATTCATATATACACATATATATATATATATATATATATATATATATATATATATATATATACATATATATATATATATATATACATATATATACATATATATATATATATATATACATATATATATATATATATATATATATATATATATATATATATATATATATATATGTATGTATCTAGATATATCAATACCTTTTTATATTTAGTATATTTATTTTTCTCAATATGACACCATGACATTTAATCGATGCCCCCTCCCCCAAAAATAGTAGTGAAAATATGTATTTTGTTCATGGCGTATATTCGGGTACAGCCCCTCCGGAAAAAAAACAAAAAGTCACTCGGCGGTACCAGTTCTCACTGTCATGCTTAATGTAAGCACACAAACACACATGCACACACACACATTATATATCTATATATATACATATGTTTATCTACATATATATATATATATATATATATATATATATATATATATATATATATATATATATATATATATATATATATATATATATATATATATATATATATATATATATATATATATATATATATATATATATATATATATATATATATATATATATATATATATATACATATATATACATGTGTGTGTGTGTGTGTGTGTGTGTGTGTTATATTATATACATATATATATATACATATGTTTATCTACATATATATATATATATATATACATGTGTGTGTGTGTGTGTGTGTGTGTGTGTATGTGTGTGTGTGTGTGTGCGTGTTCGTGCGTGTGTGTTTGTGTATATATATATATATATATATATATATATATATATATATATATATATAACACATGTGTGTGTGTGTGTGTGGTGTGCGTGTTGCGTGCGTGTGTTTGTGTATATATATATATATACATGTGTGTGTGTGTGTGTGTGCGTGTGTGTGTGTGTGCGTGTTGCGTGCGTGTGTGTTTGTGTGCTTACATTAAGCATGACAGTGAGAACTGGTACCGCCGAGTGACTTTTTGTTTTTTTTCCGGAGGGGCTGTACCCGAATATACACCAAGAGCAAAATCAATATTTCCACTGTACTATTTTTTTTTTGTGTGGAGGGGGCATCGATGAAATGCCATGGTGTCATATTGATTTGTAGTGCAAAAAGTTGTAAAAAGTCAAACATTGTATAGATAGGCACGTTTGACCTGACCCATATCAAGGACCCGACATGATCAGCGCTTAATAGTTTTACAGGAGCTATCAATAGGAAGACGGAAGAGGCACATCAAGCTTCAATCTACTGCCTCGCTTCACCCGCCGACTATTCCCGGAAATCGAGGGGAGGAGTGGACAATCATACGCCTCCTCCCCAGCGCGGGCTAAAACGCCTCGAGTGATTAGTGATTTACACGTAATCCATGCGATTCGCTCAGCGCACTCAAAATATACTCAACCGCCAGCCGACAGCGTGCACACTGCCGCCAATCATGTCCGGGCTCGTGCGTAGACAGTGTGGAATGCCTCGTGTTTAGACTGACGTGGCAGACGTGCTTTCAAGCACGGCCGTCCACTCGACTGTCACGTCATGTAAGGCAGCAACACCGCCTGGATTCCCAGAAACAAACGGGTTGCAGTGGTGCACATGCTCCCAGTAGCTTAAAGAAGCAAGTTGAGGATCTTGCAGGTAGGACATTAGACGACAGGAGGGGGCACAGCGATTTGGTATGACAATAATCGGACAATGAGGATGATTTACTATTAGCAAGTGCCTGTGCAAAAAAACGCAACATTTTAAACCGCGCATCTTGCCCTCGCTCGTCCAGCGGCACCTTCTGCTGGTGCTACCTACACTGGGCGTTGCTAGACGGGGAAGGGGGGGGGGGGATTATGCCAGCCGAAGACGAAAACGTCAACATCTAAATTTAGCCGAATAGTTTTCTGGTGCGGAAACCACTCACAACGCCTGGAATCCAGCTGCAAAATTACATCAGCCTTCTGTCCACGCCATTCAATGCGATTCTAAATTTCACCCCATGTTTCGGAAAAAGATATAATGACTACAAAACATCGCCTTTTTTCTATATTCACGCACCTAGACGCAAACTGGAGCATTTCCAACGCAGCAAAGGCATAAGTATTAAAAGCCGTATTGATTAAGACGTCTCGGAGCATTAATGCTGCCAAAGCACCAATTTTATTCTTCGACATGGTGTCTCCCAGCTCTTACAATTATCACTGTCACCGCTATAGTTCCACCACGTTCATGTCCGAAACCGACGCCTCCCAACAACAGCTCGGCACATGTTTACCCGCCCAAGCCGGCGCCTGCGCTCCCTCCCGCCAAAGCCTCGCCGCCAGTCGTCATCCCAGCGGCAATGGTTGGTGCCAGCGGAGCGTGGGATCGACACACCGAGGGCAGGGTCACCACGAGCCGGCGACTGCACAAAGGCGGCCGACTGGCGACGCGACCGACGGCCAATATTTACCGAATTCCCCCGGCCATCCGTGGATGGAGGCGCCGCGACAGCGCCGCGCGCAGACGGCCTGTAAAAAGTCGGCGCTGCGGAGGCGCCTCCGCCGACAACGTCACATCACCTCAGATATGGGTCTCCGTCTGTGCGCATTCGACGCGCTGTCCTATCTAGACGGTGAACGTCAATCGTAGGTCGAGTCGGAGAGCCGAGTCACGTAGTTCACAACTGGCGAATGCGGGTGCTGTTAAAAGTACGCAGAGAAAGGGATGGACACGTCGCCCCTGGCGGTGTAGACGTACAAATATTATCCCGAAACTGGCACCACGGATGAGATGAATATTCGTGAAGATGAGAGACTCGTGCTATTGTCCAGGTGGACCCCACACATCGAGCGAAACGTCTGCATTGCCATTCTTGTTCAGTGATGCGAAACGACATGTCTGCTGGGTGGTGACGAGTGGGATATTCATGACCACCTTGTACGATGACAATGATACGCGATGACTTGTGCGTATGGAAATGTACAAATGTGAGATGTTATGCCAATAAACGAAGGCACCAGTACCAAGCAGCGGCGATTAGTCACTGCCCCTCTGTTCTTGTCTCGGGGCCCGTCAGACAATGGTGTGGTGGATGTCATGAGCAGGCACATGAACCAGCACCGTGGTGGTCACCTCTGTTGTTGTCTTGGAGACAGGTCAAACAATGGTGCGGTCCTCCACCAATTGAACATACCCAAAGCGGTCGTAACCTCCACAGGTCATGACCTCCACAGCTCACAACCTCCCCAACTTGGAAGCGGTCATAACCTCCACGGCTCACAACCTCCACAACTCAGAAGCGGTCATAACCTCCACAGCTCACAACATCCACAACTCTGAAGCGGTCATAACCTCTACAGCTGATGTTGGCATCAGTACGCCTGGAAAGATAATACAATCGGATGTTGTCTGGTACAAGCATATTTTTCCAAATCACCACCTGTTGTCGAAAAATTGTTAAATTGATCAGGTAGTTATTGCTTTAAACAGGTTTCCTCAGAGTTATCAACAAAGCATGTTTAAGGAACGGTACACAATTTATTCTTGCCTACAATTTCATTTAATTATCTCCATGGTTTTAACCTTCACTTTCCTATCCCGAAATGTCCTTTTATAATACAATCGTTTTGCATCTCTAGGCACATTGCAAAATATGTTCCTATATAGTAAGTATAATAATACGCAAAGTTTTATGCATGATGTATTTCGGATATGCTTTATTTTGATTTATTCAGCACCGATGTGTAGGGCTTACCCATGGTTTAATAGGAGTCTTTCTTCCACTGGGTTTAAAAGTTTTAGATCATTTGTTACGCCTGATTCATATGCATTATGAAGTTTGATGTACGACTGAATTGCATCAGCCTCAACTTGAAGAGCTTCTAAGTTGCATGTGAAGTTATCATTTAATTCATTCATTTTGTTCTTATCAAAGCCTGTAATTTTATGTCTTGTGCAATTGTACTTTCAAATAATTACAGGTAAAGAAAATAGGTAGATGATCTGATAAATCATCAATGAGAATATCTGAATTGCCAGACACGTAATATTGATAAGTATATTATCCAAAAGGTATAGGAATCATTACAAACATGGGTGCTTTTGAGATGGTTGGGGAATATCCATCAGAACATAACATATATTCAAGAATTTAAGTGTGCGTTCTTCAGAGTGATATTTCAAGAGGTTATAATTGAAGTCTCCTGCAAGGACACATGTATGTTTGCGCTATGGAATACGGGAAATCAGTAATTTTATGTCAATATAATGTTTTTATCGCGACGAAAGCAAAGTGCTACTGATTTCGATGGTTATGTAGGCGGGTGCAACATACCGGCTACTGGCAGCTAGATCCAACAGCAGGATAAATCGCAGGGCGGGATAACAAACAGGAAGCGTACTTTTGTTTTAGTCACACGTGGCTTAGCTACAGGCACACCAGCAGAACCACAGTCCGCATTAGCATGGATGAAACTCATCTGCCTCAATATCTGACGCCATCACCCCGTCCACACAACAATCCGAGTTCGCCGGCACCTAGGTGCACGCGTCATCAGCTGTGCCGATGGCGCGGACCGGCACAAGTAAAACATCGCCCGTCGGTTTCCGCATCGTGTGAGAAGAAGAAGAGCCTTGGGTTTCTTTACGACGCATTCGACTACTTCACCACATGGCGTCGCCAACCTCTCACGCCGATTGGTCGTGGGTGAATTCGATAATCCGACAATTGCATGATTTAAACCCAAGATCTCACCATCAAGAGTCCAAGGTCATGAAAAGCACATCTCGTCATCTTCGATGTGTGGTCGGTGATGCGGAGTTATGCAGTACCACCCTCTTCGCCAGCTGCGTGGGATGGCAGAGAGTCCTGCAGCACCACTCCCTTCGCCAGCTGCGTGGGATGGCAGAGAGTCCTGCAGCACCACCCCCTTCGCCAGCTGCGTGGGATGGCAGAGAGTCCTGCAGCACCACCCTCTTCGCCAGCTGCGTGGGATGGCAGAGAGTCATGTAGCATCACCCTCTTCGCCAGCTGCGTGGGGTGGCAGAGAGTCCTGCAGCACCACCCTCTTCGCCAGTTGCGTGGGATGGCAGAGAGTCCTCCAGCACCACCCTCTTCGCCAGCTGCGTGGGATGGCAGAGAGTCCTGCAGCACCACCCTCTTCGCCAGCTGCGTGGGATGGCAGAGAGTCCTGCAGCACCACCCTCTTCGCCAGCTGTGTAGGATGGCAGCGAGTCCTGCAGCACCATCCTCTTCGCCAGCTGCGTGCGATGGCAGAGAGTCCCGCAGCACCACCCTCTTCGCAGCTGCGTGGGATGGCAGAGAGTCCTGCAGCACCACCCTTTTCGCCAGCTGCGTGCGGTGGCAGAGAGTCCTGCAGCACCACCCTCTCCGCCAGCTGCGTGCGATGACAGGGAGTCCTGCGGCACCACGGCCTCTTCACCAGCCGCATGGAGTCCTCGATGTCGGGCCGGTGGCGCAGAAGTAGTCCAATGCGTCGCACAGCACCCTTCACCGGCCTCTGCACTGCAGCCTCCTTACCAGCTGCGTGGCGGCTGGCGCGGCACGGCGAGACTCACCGCCGGCCGGCCGTGCAGTCACAATCTCCATACGGTGTGATACGAGTCGGCGCGGCACGGCGCACCAGCTACGCCCAGAACAACCTCAACGCCCCCTCCCCCGCGGCACGTTCGTCCCCCCCCCCCCAAGGGAGACACAGCCGCGGCCGAGTCGGCGGCACCGGCCGGCGCAGCCGACGAACGCTCCACGGTCTTCTGTCGCCGGCGACGGCAACGGAGCGGGTACGAAACGAGCTTCCACCGGCTGACCCAGCGCGACATTTGTGGCGCAGGCATCTGCTTTGGTGTGGCGTCCACTCCCCGCCGCGTGACTATTCAGCAGCGTCGTTGACGGGAGCACGTAAGCGAGCCCGTTTCGGCAGCTTCAGGCCAATTCACCTTGTCGCCGGGGATATGCAGATCAATGCAGATGTCGAGGCCAGCGCCAACGCCCGGGGCAGGTGGCGATGTTTTCGTCTGGGCAGTCACGATGACGGGTCAGGAAGCAGCCAGACGATCGGACATGGCGTGAGGGCCATGCCTTCACCTCTAGGCCAACATATATAAGACGCCTCGTCCTCGGTAGCTGAGCCTTCGTGTTTACAGCATTGGGAGGATTCCATACTATGCCCGTTCAAAATTGGTTGTTCTGCTGCCAGAAAACGACATCGCGAAATCCCAAACACCGGTGAAAAAGCCCGCCGGTATTGAACGGGGTATCTAGCCGGGCTTTGGCTCTTCATATTTGCCACTTCTACTGTATAGTAGGGTCCACAATGGAGGGGAAAAGAAGACGAGTCCTCTCAATGCATGCTATTTTTATTTTTGTTCCATTTAAGATGTGCGCCATCAGATCTTACCACTCATCCTCTCCCTTCTTCTTCGCTGGCTTGTCCTTCCTTGGAAGAACTCAAGCTGCGCGCTGCGTCTCCCAACAGGGTCTTTGTCGCTCAATCATTCCAAACACCAGATCAGTAATACTGCCAAACATGATGGCATAAGAGGCAGACTGAGACGGTGATCATCTCCGAATGACGTATGAAATCAAGCAATGCATGTCATCCCTGCACATGTTGTAGGAATATGCGGTTAACATCATTCATACGAGCAAATCGGCTACCGAATACTTGATATGCGCATCTACTTTGGAGAACCACGTGTCGTACGTCTCAAGAATTATCCCATTACGTCAGCATTTTCCGGGAAAGTAAGGTCAGCAGCCCACATCAGCCAAGGTCTTTGCACCGCACGTGACGAAACCGTCCTAAAAAGTCCACACCCAGCAATACTATGAGATTCCATACAGATATAGGTGGCACGGCGTTCACTTCGAAAGTGCACGTTCAAACATGCAACGTCTGGTGTTGCCGAACGGATATGAAAACCGCTCTTGGATCGGCCCTTCAACCACTTCCTTCTACCCAGGTCCAAGTGGTATCACCCGCCCAGACGCGTGTCCCCGCTGGAGTGCATCGGCTGTGGAACTGATCGCACCTGTGCATAATACGCAATCAATCTTACGGACGCTGGACAAACGGCACGGAACGCCATGTAAGGCTAACAAAAATGACCGGACACATTTTGTTACACAGCTGCCAAACGCTCATTACAAATATGCAATTGCTATCAAAATATGTCGATCACTTTTTCAAACACATCCTTGATTCGATTTTTCAATGATTTCAATAACCGGACAGGCTGTCTAGGCCATCCACATGTAGCTGTCTTATTTGGTGCATATCAGGTACTCAAGCTGTAGACAACAACATCCAGTAGGTCACAGTAGGCTGTGCACATACCTCTCACATGTGAGGTCACTCCACGCTTCATGGCACTGCACATTAAGTGTACGATACTGCATGGAAAGACCTAAGGACAAATTCTGTGGCGACACCAACCACATGGAATACCTGGAGGAACCACACTTTCACATACCACTCCCAGAATCTATATTTAAGACTGGACAAAGTCCGAACCTGAAACATGTTGATACCAATGTCCGTTAACGCCGACAAGTTATTGATATTGGAAGGTTGACAGGATATTAATGTTTGGTTGAGGATTGAAAAGCATGAAGTCGTGCTGGGAAAGCTGTCCACGATTGGCTGTGTTGGCAATTAATCAGTTTGGTGAATGATGATCTCTTTGACCACAACCCACGGCGATATCGACGATGCATAGGGAAACCTGTGGTGGTTCCTTCCGGTCGGCACCATGTAGCTTCCAGCATCTCTCCAACTGCTGACGAAATCTTTAAGTTTTGTCTTTCTAACTAAATTTGGGTTAATAATTTTGCTTCGGTAACCGTTGAAGCAAACAAATAAGGGCATATCACATCACAATGATACTGCAAATAATCATCTTTCATTGTCAACAGGATGATACGGCTCCTTGGCTCCAAGTACTTCAATATTCTGTCATGCAATTATGCTGGCTAGCTCGCCTACTCGTACGCGTGCTTGTGGCGTACGAATTACAGGGAATTGTCATGACGAAGAAGATCGTCATATTTGGCTGTTTAAGTGAACGGATAATATCCGAAATAGTAATATCAGCCGATGATTTCTCATTTCAATCATCAAAACGTAACATGAAATACAAATGTTCAAACTGAGTCTATCTTGGAAGAGCGAAAAATATGAAGATTTCTTGTTCTCAACAGGTGACATTTCGTTGACCCATTGCCCTTTGTTGTGGAAGCGGCTCGGCGGAATTGAGTATTCTATATCCTTGGCTCATTTACAAGTAGGCCGTTTAGATGGTAAGACATACACGTTTTCAGTAGTGTTGTTGCGGAATATGTGGGGCTTGAACTCCTTACAAACGAGGATCTGGTCGAAATGTTGAATGATAGGTTTTCTCCAAGGATAACAAAAATAATTAAAAATAGACGGAGCCGTTGTTAAAAACTTTTTGAGGGCAATTATTGCGCCAAGTGTCACGGGAGACGATGTGGAAAGACTGGAAGAGCGCTTCCGTTTGACAGTCCGGAAAAAGGACAATACAATATACAAAGTCACGACACTGCATTCGCCAAAATATGGCCGGCAAGTACACGTGTGACGCCAGAAAGACATCGACATCTCGAACGGTCATCCACGAATTCAGGAAGGAATGAAAGCAGCGCTTGCGGCCTCCAAAAACACTGAAATTGGTATTATCACCCATAAAGATCAGATTGCGGACAAAGACACGAAACAACCGCCCGTGTACCTGTGTAATTCAATGGATACGCTATGCGCTAGAGGGTTCAACACTGCACACTACACCAAAATATGTGGTTCAACACTACATGTTCTTTCCCCCACAGAGGGCGTGGGAATCAAGCCAATATAAAAAGGATACATTCGGGATTGGCGCTGACGAAGATGGCAACGAGTTCATCTATCAAAGGACAGATGAGCTGAACAAAAATCATTGCGATGCATAAACGGAGCTAACATAGTCCGTGAGCCTGACGCTGTGCCGGAGATCGAAGGATGCCCTTCAGAGAGCTTTAAGCTCTGTCTGAGCAAGCTCCACCCGGGTCAGAAATCGCTTCGGAAACGGCCACAGCACGTCATCGCGACGGACGTGTCACCAAAGCTGCGCTGTGGACGTCAGCATAATCGGCGGCTGGATGGCCAACCTCAGTGAAGCCGCCTGCCTGTCAAAGCGGTACACAAACCACTGCATCCGGGCAACAACAATAACCACCGTCAGCCGGTGGGGACACGATGGACGACACTTCAGACGAGCCGCCGGTCACACCACAGACTCTCAGCTGTCACACCATTGCCGGCAGCTGCCTGCTCGGCAGCAGCTGAACGTGACGGCCGGTCTGCTGCAGAGAACGCGACTTGTTGAAGAGATGCCAGCCCAGCGGATAACCACTAACGTGCGACGGCACACTGCGGCACGCTTCTGCCAACATCTCCGGCTATATTGTGACGATCAATAACGGCATGCAAAGATCAAACATGCCATCAGGTGAATTGTTCTGTCTGACACGTCATCGGATGAATTAACTTGACTGTGTTTTGACTGTGTTTTGTTCGGAATGTGAATAAATGGCATACCTACCTGTCGTTGGCATTCGCATTCGCTACATTGCCAGATACACTGTCGTGGGAATGAGCTGACATCAAAAAACAATAATTACAAAAGTTGTGTTATGCAGACCAGGCACAGACTGGTGACCTGAAGGGAGGAAGACGTATTGATAATGTGGGGCGGAATTCGAGAACGTGATCACGCGGAGTAACGGCATCGGGGAACGGCATCAGGGATTGGGATAGGGAACGGAACCGGACAGCGGCCTGGTGAACCGAACCGGGTCATGCAAATCTGTTGTAAATATTTTCCATTCTGTCCAGTGCAAGGCCATGGTCATAGATAGACTGGGTCATGTATGCTTCATGCCCAGTCCAATGACGGCCTATGTTGTTTTACGCGGGCATTCAGAGGGTATATCAGTTCTTTATAGGAGCGAGGTACTCGAGAGCGAAGCGACGAGCGTAGCTGGTATATAGAGGTGCAAACTACGCTTAGCCAACGAGCAGACACTAAAATAGAGCAGATACAAAAAAATGAAAACTGTCTTGAGCATGGAGACGAGTCAAGCCCTTCAATAAGTCGCCAAATGCGCTTGATGATACTTGCAAATTGGGTTCATCTTGAGTACTAAGGAAGGAAACGCACGAAGTTTGTACACAATGCAACTTTATCTAGCTGGCTCATTGCACAGGACATACAACGCAGTTGTTTCTACGTTGCTTACGTTACGTATCATGCTTCTGTTTTACTCAGAACTGATGAGTTGGTGACCAGTCTGATCTGATCAGTCACGTGAAGAACAAACTAGTCCATGTTGCGCAAGCCCTTTCATATACCTCGTAGATCAGATGGTAATTCCTACGCCGTAGACCGACGATTCTCGTAACGCTCCCACTGCAGGTCAGGTGCAATCGTGTGCCCTCAACACGGGCTCTAGCAGCATGCCCGTGCTATGGTGCAGTGTCCTCTTCCATGGCATTCAGAATGCCCAACTTTCACCAAAAGCATCTTCGGTGAAGATGCAGCCGGGGCTCCGTTTCGCACTCGTTTTGCCGGTGAACACTGGCTGACCAGTGGAGGGCAGCCACCACGGCGCAGTACCGGTGCACGTAGATCACCGTTGCGTCAGACTACGGCTACCCTGCCGACGGCTGCCCTGCCTGACACGGGCCCGCGTGCGACATCAGCCTTCATCTGCAGTGGCACGCGAGATCGTGGCCGGCAGACTGGTGGCGCCGACCTGTGAAGGCCCGACCTGTGAAGGCCCGACCTGTGAAGGCCCGACCTGTGAAGGCCCGACCTGTGAAGGCCCGACCTGTGAAGGCCTGACCTGTGAAGGCCCGACCTGTGAAGGCCTGACCTGTGAAGGCCCGACCTGTGAAGGCCTGACCTGTGAAGGCCCGACCTGTGAAGGCCCGGCTAGTGGGTGGAGGCGCCCGACCTGCGAAGGCCCGGTCAGTGGGTGGAGGCGCTGGAACTGTGAAGGTCCAGTCAGTGGGTGGAGGCGCCCGACCTGTGGAGGCCGGGCCAGTGGGTGGAGGCGCCCGACCTGTGGAGGCCGGGCCAGTGGGTGGAGGCGCTCGATCTGTGAAGGCCCGGCTCGTGGGTGGAGGCACCCGACCTGTGAAGGCCCGGTTAATGGATGGAGGTACCCGACCTGTGAAGGCCCGGCTAATGGATGGAGACGCCCGACCTGTGAAGGCCCGGTTAATGGATGGAGGCGCCCGACATGTGAAGGCCCGGTTAATGGATGGAGGCGCCAGACCTGTGAATGTCCGGCCAGTGGGGGGGGCGCCCGACCTGTAAAGACGGCCAATGGGTGAAAGCGCCGATCTATGAAGGCTTGGATCGTGTGTGAATGCGCCCGACTTGTGAAAGCCCCGCCAATGGGTGGAGGTACCCGACCTTTAAATGCGCAGCCAATGGGTGGGGGGGGGGGGACCCGACCCGTGAAGGCCCGGACAATAGGTGGCGGCGACAGACGTCGATAGCTTTGTTGGCCGCAAACCGCAGACATACACAGGCACGGCAGAAGCAAACAGCCATAAGTGGTGCACACAGCACCGTTAATGCATTCATGAGAGGCCACAGACAACATGGTAGGTCACTCACTGAGCACTGTGTTGATGGGCAGCCTGCTGCGGTGCATGCACATGTATGGCATCCTTCTCGGGTCGGACATTCTCTGGACATGCTTTTCCATATAGTGATAGGTACACGAGCCTATAGCCACTGCAAGTCAGAGCAAATCGACGCCGGCAGGCCACCAGCTATGGATTAACGTTGGCAGGCAAGCAAGGAAAGTGTCGCTGAGTACGCAGCGGCGGTTACAGCAGGAAAATACAGTGCGACGAATGGTGGACCGGCAGCGCCGCACCCTTTCAGACCACATGCGGGTGGGTGGTTATTGGTTTTTACGACACGTCGACCGTTGAGTCATGTAGCGTCGCCAATCTCTCACGCCGATTGGTCGCGGGCGAAGAGTAGCGACAGGTGAGACTCGAACCCACAACCTTTCGATTGTGAGACGAGCATCTTACCCCTAGACCACTCGTCCCCACATGCGGGTGGGTCCCGCTTCGCGAAGCACCCAGTGCGGCTCCACACGACCGTCTTCTCACATTCACCACACATGGACACGCATCGCGATGCATGTGCAGCATGCATGCATCGTGCATGCATGCTGCATGCATGCATCGTGCAGCATGCATGTGCAACACGCGCCAAACACAGGGAGCCTCGATCGACGAGTGTGACGAGACGAGTAACGAGACGAGTGACGACACGAGTGACGACACGAGTGACGAGACGAGACGAGTGACGAGACGAGTGTGACGAGACGAGTGTGACGAGACGAGTGTGACGAGACGAGTGTGACGAAACGAGTGTGACAACATAAGTGTGGCGACACGAGTGTGGCAACACGAGTGACGACACGAGTGACGAGACGAGTGTGACAAGACGAGTGTGACGAGACGAGTGTGGCGACACGAGTGACGAGACGAGTGACGAGACGAGTGTGACGAGACGAGTGTGACGAGACGAGTGTGACGAGACGAGTGACGAGACGAGTGACGAGACGAGTGACGAGACGAGTGACGAGACGAGTGACGAGACGAGTGATCACCAGACGGCGCCACTCCCAAACAAAGCGACCGGGCTTAACAACTGTTATCGCCCGGCTGTGGCCAATATCAACACTCGGGGGCGGCGGGAGGGCGACACAGACCTAGAGTTGTGCATGTTTGTACAGCGAGGACTTGTTTGCCGTGCTACTCAGCTTCGGACAGAAATGCGAGGGGCCAGAGAGCTCTCCGACAGACAGGCGCCACGTGGATCACCAAATCAGCTCCTGTATTGTGCTGCGCCACACGACAGTGTCTTGGAACTCATTTTTCGTGGAGTGGAGGACATCAGGCCAGGACGTGGAGGCCCGCCAGGACGTCGGAAAACGTCGGCAATATGACAGCCAAAAATGACGGTGAAAATGTCAAAAAGGATAATTTGCTAACAACACGTTTACAATACATTAACATAAAAAGGCAACTAAAATTTGCATTAGCCACTGCAATTGAATGCAGTCCCATCTCACGGAAATTGACTGAGGAAACCAAAAGGATGTCCCGGGAGGTTAAGGAGCAAGTTTCAATTAGGTGTTCGTTTCCAATTACTTTGTGGAACATCAGCACTCTGTACATTGTCTCCTCTTGGACAGGAAACGAACAATTTCGTTACTCTTGGACTTGTTACTCGTTACTCGTTACTCTTGGACAGGAAACGAACAATTTCGACTTTTCTCGGACAGTCTACTTTTAGAGCAGAACCGAGAGCAGATATCGATGAAGCAGGGAGACGGAGAAAAAGCAGGATCTCTGCACAACGCAGTTAGCTGGGTAGACCATACAGCTTTGCCACTCTCGTACGCCAAATAGTCGAGGGAAACCAAAATTACAAGTTGCCAGCGGCCTCTGAATCCATGACCTACCAGCTACGAAGCAATGAAGTAAAGTAGGCAACACAGTGTGGCCAGGGCGCTACTGTTCTTTCTGATTATTCATTTTCCAGACATATCTGTTGATCATTACAACAGTCTTCTCGTATTTTTATCGCCGAGTTCAGTGTTTTGCGTGCCGAGCGATATTCCTTGAAAGCGAACACCTGAGATCTCGACAACATACTGTCAGATTGTCCAGCAAGATAGCACAAGGGTGTCTTTGTGGCGAGATCCATCCAGATATGTCTGTACTGTGAAAACAATCATGGCGGTGGGGGCTCAGGAAAGCCCATTCTGGCTTCCTGTGGAGTCTGATTACAATTTGTTCCAATTTTCATGCACGAGTGTTCAATTCGTTTCCAAATGTCATCATTTACTCGTGCAATATGTATATTTTCCTGCAAGGGCGCGGTTTGAGATGGGAAAATGAACCGGGAAGTTTGCAGATACGCCGTCCCTCGGTCGGTTATATTCTATAAAAACTGACGGTGGATTGCTTCTTATCATAGCTCAAGCGACTGTTTGTAGTCTTCGCTATGAGCTCTGGACTTAGTATCTATTTGATTCCACACATTATGAATGGTTTCTGGGGTACGTTGCTTACAGGGAGAGTGAGTGCTTTGGAGTGACACGACCTCCTACATGCTCTTCGGAACCAGTATCGCAAAGAGCAGATTCGAGCGGCATAGGAAAGTCCGTCCAAATTACCGCTAGAAAACGTTCCATCACCGATGGGTCACATGAATCATGTGCTGGGTCAGGTCGAAGGAGTTACTGTTCCTGACCTTCAGCAATAGTTATGATGGGTAACGTTTGAGCCAGTGAAGAGGCCTAGAGCAACCGAAGATATAAACAAGGATCTTCTAACATACCAGGTAATGGGCGTGCGCACCGGTGCTACCAAGAGGTAGGCAAAGTTTCATTCGTTTGCTTCGAACGGAATGGTGTGTGTTCCAGACCCAGTAGGAGTTTTGCTTTGTGAGCTAAGCCATACCCATCACTACAGAAATGATAACCAGAGTCTGTTTTATATGTATGAGGAACAGTTCCATCAGCTCTTCCCCTTAAAATATTCCAGATACAGTTGGAACAATGTTTGGTAGCATCTAGAAGACATGGAACATTTCAAGCTTAAGGCTAAGATGGGTCAGACAATTTTAAGCTTAAATTAAATCCCCAACCTTTCAGAGCTACAACAGATATGACCTTGAAACCATGAACTGGTTTATGGATGGCAAGCATTGATTATTATACCGCCTATCGCAAAATATGAATGATTAAGGTGCAAACTTTCGACAATGATGCCACTACTCTGTGACCTGAAATGTCAGACTTCTGTTATGTGAGCCTAACATACATAGTAAGTACAGGTAAATTCAGCTATGCAGAATTTACAAAAATCGTCTCGATCTTTGTCATTGAACCACCCATGGGCAAAATATTTGCTATCGATACGGACGTCCTTGCAAAGATTACATGTTTTTAATGGCGTAGAATAGCGTTCAATGACATATTTCCAATGGCTCGAAAACCGGTCGAAGCATTTGGTAAAAATGTTTTAAGACTTTCAGGATTCGTTGCATTTTCATACATGCCAATACACGCAAATTTGACACCCCTTAGCTTTGGCTGCCCGGAATCACCACTGATCATGATCATGCACGAGAAGATAAAGAAATTGTATCTAAGGTAAGCCTTAACGACGACAGCAAACATGTGCAGGGTCCGAAATCGCATCCATGAAATCACGTTGACAACACAAATTATCTAGACATTTCTAATGGAGCATTTCCCGTTCTTAGTTATCGTATAATAACATCTATAATGATGTAAGAAGCTTTCAAAAGTAGATCTAACGTTAGCTTTTTATACGCGCAGCTAAGTTTTTGGGACTTTATATAGCCAAGCAAAAGTTACCTGATAACGAAACCAACAACCGCCCACCATGTCCTACCTGCCCGTTCAGGATAATACCCGATATATCACTGCGTGAGGTGACTAACAGAAACGGGGCTACATCAAAAGCCCAACGTCTAAAACTCCGCCATTTCTAAACCTCGACGTTTCAAAACACCGATATCTGAAGAACCTCGACGCATCAAAACTCCGAAGGCATGAACCCCGAATTACTCAAATTCCGAAAGCTTCAATGCACCGCATTATTTAAAAGTCCCAAATTAGCTGATAATGACCCAACATCAATCATAGGAAAACAGACAACTCTGGATCGTATTGTGATGCGGAATTGCCTTCACATTTCCATATAACACCATGCCATAGTACTATGAATGGTAGCCATTCAAGTGAGGTATAGCCAGCTGCGCATCCCAGACATAGTCAATTGGCACCTCATCATCTCTGGATCTTCTTAGCCATATGTTTAATTAGTAATCCAGGTGGTGTATAGCAACGGGGGAGGGGGGGTCAGGCCCAGCCCTTCCAACTGGTTAGATGACCATCTTTTGGAAGCTTCGTGGTTGTAATTGGTAATCCAACCACGACCAAACTTATGCATAAGCAATTATCCATACTATTTTTGCACTGTGCTGCCAAGACTCGGTCAGAATTGTAATACGTTCCAAGGCCGACTGCCATGTTATCCGCATTTTCAGCCGATTCAGGGTTTTGAAGCATTCGGGACTTTGTAGCTTTGGATATTTCGGACGTTCAAAGTTTAAAAAGATGTCGTATGCTTGGAATTTCCGGGAGTTTTGAAGCCTCGACACTTTTGAGATTACTTCTTTTTTCAACGTCCGGGTTTTGAGACACTGGGGTTCTTGCATGACTTCAAGGAAACGATAAAAATGGAAGAGCATGCCTACCCTGGAGCTGCGTCTAGTAAGACTAGGGCTTATCGGCTTTGGCAGGATGCATAAGAAGGATAATGAAGACGATTCTATGGATCCAGAGCTCCGGTACAAATTATTCAGAATAACCTTGGGTAGGCTGAATCAGCCTCTGTCCCCAGCTTCGACAGAATAATGGTTCATAGTTCATAAATATAGCGAAGTCTATGATATATATATATATACACGCGGGAAAATAAGGCACACCGCGCTGGTTCATGCGAGTTCTGGCTTATATGTCTTTTATCGGTCTGTTTGTTTGTTTGCTTGTTGGGTGGCTCACGACACACTTCATGCACGATCACGGCTGATGGCGCCGCCCACACTGTTTCGCCGGTGGCCGCGGGATTGGGAAATGTGCCGAGTGGTGCGAGTGTTGAACCCGGGTCCTTTGGTACCCAGAGCCCAACACCTTAACCACTCGGCCATCCCCGCCCACTTCATCGGTTTCACTTTGGAACGTTAAGCACTACACCAAAAACAATGAAAAGCAATGTCTTTGTACCTCCAGCCAGATAACTCTCGGCTATACTTATCATTTTCGCCCCGAGATGAGCTAAACGTTCGACAGCTTCAGCGGTCGCGCGCATAGGCTGGCACAACCTCTATCTGCACTTCGAAATTAGAGATCACGAAATTAGGGATCACGAAATTAGCTACCACGAAATTAGGCACCAGTCATTCTTCGCACTGTCTTTAAATTCTGCAGTCCAGAGTAAGAACAGGAGAACACTACATGTCTAGCCGACCGACACGTGGATGTGTCTACAAGCTGTGCCGGTTTGGTAGTTCTAATATAATAACTGAGGGACTTATAACAGAAAAAGCAAGCTTCAAATAGTAGTTCGAGTCCTGCAATGTCATATTTATAGGCATAGCTCAGGTCATGAGGTCGCAGGTCACCTTTACTTACCCGTACCTGCGACGACCGTCACAGACCGGAGATGGGCGCTCGCGGTGTCGCTGCCTGTTTCGAAGTTTTTTTGTTTGTTTTCCAAATTACGTTGTTTGTTTTGCAAATCAATTTAGACATCTCAAGAAATTATGGCACCCACCCAAGGGCATGGCTGAATAAGCTCATGAAGTATGTGTGATGCGCCACCAATTTTACAGAAATTGCTTTGCCTATTTGTTTAATGGAGATAAAAAGGCTCAAACAGATGTTTTTTCCCACTACCAACCTCAAAATAGCTCCTATACAGGTGATTAAAAATCAAATGTTTTTCTTTGTATAAATACATTTTTGGACGAGATTGTTGAGAATCGTTCCTCACTTGCTACAGCGATTGGCCGCCACGCTCTACGGAACAGAGCCAAGCTTGCGATGATCATGCCTATGGAAAATTACAATGCCATTTAAGGCTGGATTGAACTCCAGTTCAGCCAGCCACCTGCACTGTAGATCGCGCGCTGATTCGATGTGCACAAATCATATAGATACCGGCTGTAGTTTGCAAAAAGCAGGTGATGAAAAACCCTCGTCGGCTCGTGCAAGGGTTATCACGTTCTCGTTGCAGACGATCAGCATATGAGCGGCGGCAGTTGGCATTAAAGTAATCGAAATGGCTGGCCACGTCACGGATGCACATTCGCATCACGCGAGGTCGAGTTCCCTACTCGCCAGGGTATGGCTCCCGGACTAATAAATAACTCACCAGCATCTGAATACTGGGTTGGGGGAGAGATGAGCCGCGCTATCGTAAAACAAATCATAGCTGGGGAATTGGTAAAGGTGGGATGCTCTTTTCTAAGTCATAACTCACCTTAGACTGAACTAGATATATTTACGAAAACATCTCGAGCTATGAAATATAGTCGATTTATGTGTTAGAAGAAAAATCGCATGCTGAGAGAAATGCTGCTTCTATTGGTGTTCCATTAAAGTATGTGACACTTTTAAAATATTACAACCATGGTACGCACCCACGAATATGGAGGGTAAGAAAACCGCATTTTGTTGAGCATCTTAGATAACAAATGTATCATTTGCACCTTTCAGAAAACAAAAACACCATACGTTTTCTCCAACTGAAGCTTTCCAAGCTATGCGGTAAAATGTAATGAGTAGGGTCTTGCCATATTGCTGCGACCAGCCAGCTGGAAAATGTCGGTTTTCATCAAGTAAGGCTAAAATGCAAGGCCTGAGAGCATCTAAGTTTCCAAAAAAGTTGGTTGTCTGACAGGGCACTGATCCCATTTTCGTGAAAGCAGTTCAATTTAAAGAATTTATCTTAAAATTGCAAATGAAACATTATGCTCCAACTGAAGTTCATTAAGAAAAAAACACCAGTTTCACTTTAACGGAGAGTGCGCGGGCCTCCAATCCCCTCCCTATGATCCTCGTCTATCCAAGTCACCTCGGATGACCTTCCCCTCAGTTTTGGCAT
The DNA here is from genome assembly GCA_034440615.1 of Ashinkailepas kermadecensis. Taxonomy (NCBI): domain Eukaryota; kingdom Metazoa; phylum Arthropoda; class Thecostraca; family Neolepadidae; genus Ashinkailepas; species Ashinkailepas kermadecensis. The sequence goes on along the minus strand of JAOTOM010001489.1, from coordinate 16,741 downwards.
GTCGTCACAGCAAGCGGTGCCAAAAGCAACGATACGCGGATGGCTTCGGTGTGCGGCATCACTGAACAGCTTTCTGATCATTGTCGAGGTTCGGAAGGTCAAGGAATACGGCTTCAGGTCTGCTAATTGCTGCATTCCTACAGCTTGAAACAAAGCAAGAGTAATAGCGCCGTTTGTCACAATACACCCCACGTTGACCATCGCATGCGAGCCAAGATTAAAACGACCCCGGCTGCCGGCTATACATAAGGTTCAATGCATAAGGTTCAATGACCGGCAGCTGAGAATTGCTGAAACCTCATCTCTGACGTCACTGATATGTCGACCAATCGCAATGTGATAAGTTCGCATGCGATTTTATTGCATGAAGCATTTCTGGCATTCTGTAAAATGAATACCACCATCGTCCATTTCTTTTTTAAATACCCAAGGTTCCCCAAAAACAGGGTTCTTGGTAACTTGTCCATTGAGCTTTGCCAACAAGCGTGCGTGGCGCAAGGGAAACATGGGCGATTAGTCCTCGCGTACCCGTGAGCATTTTCTCAGCCTTCCGATTCGAAGAGGATGGTTTATCAATTCCACCTTGCTTCACCGCTATTGTAGCAAGTGTGCCAATGTTTGTCTACTGGGTGGTTAAAATACCATGAGTTTCGCCACCATTGAGGTTGAGTAGGGCAGGTCCCTCTGTTGTGCATATTTAACATTGTGCTTGAGCATTGTATGGCAAAATAGATACAAATTCATGATATCATGAAACCATATTGCCCTGACCGCCCATTGCTAAGATCAGCTAAACGTATAGCTTAAATCAGCCATACAAAGCTATTTGTATCCACTTTGTCCTGATTGGTTGGTTATTTGAGTTTTAGGGCGCATCGGCTCGGTTCGGTCATTTAGCGCCCAGGCATACATCCATCCACTTTGTCCTGAAAATGTATGAAAAAGGCTCGTTACATCATGGTTTTGACAAATAAACGACGTAATGCAGGGTTGGAAAAATGCTCACTCCAGCTAGTTTTCGCCAATTAATAACACTGAAAGGAATGTCAGTGACATTAGCAGGCAAAATAATTTGCTGGTAAAAATTATTACTCTTGCAATGGACCACGACGGGAATCCAGAGGATCTCCAGATCCAGAATCACAAACCTGTCATGATCTCCTGTACAGGATTGATGTATCATGACAGCAAATGTTTTGCCGATCCCTGGTATTAACCAATTCATGCTAGCATCTTGCCAGCCTGAGGTAATCCATACGAGAATTCAAGGTAAATAAATAGAACTCAACCATGCGATTTAGTTCCACAAGTTTTATTACATACAGAAATTATCTTAGTTCATATCAGAAATAATTCAACTAATGTAAATACAAATGTAGCAATGAAAATGAAAACCTCTTCGTTGTATGAAAAAAAAACATCCTTTCACTTCATGAATCAACCATACTTCTCTATAAAAACTTCATATTGCTAAGTTTACAGGACAACTTTAGAGTCACAAATTTATCACAACCGTTTTCCATCACAACAGTAAAACAACGTTTGTGAACTAAAATACTACACCAAAAACTGGCACATGAAGGAAATGACCTAGAGCATATGAAAACATATAGAATGTGCTACAAGTGTTTTAGGGTATTAAAACAATAAGTATATACCTTGCAAGCTTTGTCCAGTAAAAGCCGTAGTTAAATGGTTATAACCGGTTAAACCAATAGTCTGAATAAGGCTAGTTTCATCCGACTGTTTACAATCCCTGTAATTGGGATGAAACTGCGGAACAAAAAGAAACATCAGTTCGGTTGCCACAAGACCAGTAAATGCATTGGTACTCTCTTTATATTCCTTCAATGTCTACCTCCAAGGACAGGTAGAGACAAAAGTTCCCAGAACGGTTAGCTGTCAACAGCTTCGACTTGGCCGTGCGCCATATTTATTTGAAACATAGACGCGAACTCGGCACCAGTGTGTAGCAAAGGTTCCTGCAAATATATGGAAATTGTCTTTGACTTCGCAACGTATATGGCTAGTAGGCTAATTCAGCAAAATCCTCGCAGTTCACACCAAGTGTACAATGATATACAATGATTAAGAAAATCATGCAACAACTACTTTTCTGGCGACGAGTATCTTGCACACGACTACTTTGCAGGCGACACGGGTGAACATGAACCCTAAATTTCGAGCAAGGCCGATAAAACATCGCACAATGCATTTTCAGTACGAAAGGTCATCCAGATCAATTGAAGCCAATTATCAAGCATGACATTGACATTAGCGCCCGTGAGGTGACATGGTCTGACAACATCCTGCAATATGACCATTTAATTATTGTAGCGCATTAACAGCAATTAAACAGGAAAAGCTAGATTGTGGCACGAACACACCATGCATACCCGCGAAACGAACTGGAGCACATGGAAACTTGGTGCACATGGCAACTTGGTGCACATAGCATGACAGTGCCAGGTGCACTCATTTTTCAATCGTATTCACCGAACAGTTTGCAAATAACTCATTACTACCTAGCTGTGCGAAACTGAGGCGCCACGCGGCACGCCGTCTTCCAGCGGCCGCAATAAAGGCGTTGAGTGGAGGATCAACCACCACTCTGACGACGATGGCTAAAGAAAACCCCCGCAGCTCGTCCTTGCCCGGCTCACGTCTCCTCTCCGCCTAAATCTGCTACTGACGGCTCATGAATGCATTATAACATTATTTTGTAAAATGAATTACAGGACATACCATATTCAAACGCAGTTATTCGCATCAGAGACGTCTTCTTTCTACTGCTCCCATGGCTTTAGTAATCCCTCCCCACTCAATGATTAAACGAGTTTTAAACCAGTCCATGACGCAGAAGATTGACGGGGTTAGTTTGTGGGTATTTGGCACCGCAACGTTTTATCCCGGCACTCATACTGCCAACTCTCAGTCTACGAGACCATTTTTGGCAAAGCAGAATGTTCCGTCTTCCGACATGAAAATTACGTCACAGACTGGCACTTCAGCTTATATAATATGGTTATACGCGGGAAAATAAGTCACACCGCGCTGGAATGGCCAATGCGAGGCCTGCAATCAAGAACCAATAGTACCAAAATTACTAGTACAACAACTCATTATGGCTCTCTCTGGCTTTTAGGGGACCTCCCTGGTCACCCGCAGCATCTATCGCTCTCAAGGATATTTTAACTCTGAGGCGGGCCCTCAGTATTCCTCGCACATATCGTCAGTTCTCAAGGACTCTCTGAGCTCTCAGAGGGAACCGATCCCTCAGGTGCCTATCCCAAAGCTCAGAGACATTCCGGTCCAGTCCCCTATGGCTCTCCCGGGTGGGGGATTTTTTTTTTTTCCTCGGTAATATCTCTGCCCCTATGCCTTGACGACCATCTCGGACTCCCCAGGGTGGGGGGGGGGGGGGGTGCCCCTTCATTCCTTGGCAACGCCACCGCTTTTTAACAGCCCAGGCCCCCCCCATGGACTTAGAGGCCCTTTACGTAGCACCGGGAACCCTCCGCTTCGGCCCGGACCTTCCCGGGGGCTCGGAGGCCTCTTCACCGGCCTGAGGATCGCTGTCAGCTCTGGACCCATCTATATTAGCGTGAGCCAAAGCCGACCCAGTGGCCCTGCACGTCCGGTCCGGGTCCCCTCCGTCTACTCAGAGGCCATCTTTCACGTCTCAGGACACTCTCAGTCCTGCCGGAGACCCCTCTACAGTTTGGGCCTCCTCTATCACGCCAGAAGCTCCATGTGTGGCTTCGGCCTCCTGTCGTCCCAGAAGCCCTTCACATCGGCTCGGAGCCCTCTCCGATGGCCCGGGGTTCTCCCGCGGCTAGGGGTCCTCTCCGTCGGCTTCGGAGCCTTCCTTGGCGATCCAGAGCCTCTTTGTCAAGCCGGAGGTCCTCTTCCAACAACTTGGGCCCCCTCCATCAGGTCAGAGAGCCTTTCTACGGTTTGGGCTCCTCCGTCAGCCCAGGGGACTTCCATATCGGCTCGGGACCCCCTTAGTTAGCCGGGCGCCCTTCCAACAACCTGGGGCCCCTCTATCGACCTAGAAACCCTACACGTTGGCTCAGACCAGGGCCCTCATCTGCCCGTGGGCACTCTCCGTTGACTCGAGGCTCTCTTCATACGCCCGGGACCGTCTCCTTCAGCCCGAGGCCCCTTGACGTTGGCACCGGGGGCCGACGTGCGTGCCGCTGCGCCTACGCCTTGGGGGCCCTTGTGGGCCCCTCAAGGCGATCGCCTGAAGGTGCCCCTCGGACCCACCAGGGGCGGATGCACCCTTGGATACGCCACTGGAACAACATCCAGTGGCGTTTTCAGGAATCGTTCCACTTGTCCATCACCACCAGTCATTTTCAGGTCAGACGGCATCCATGCTCGTGGGAAACGGGGCAAGGATGTCGTCTCAGGGTAGTCAGGACACGGGGAATGCGCTCTACTCTGAATGCTACGAGGATCGTGATCCTGGAATATCACACCATGTTCCACTGCACACGCCCATCGTTCCAAGAATCCACCGTAACCGGCGGCTCAACATCACCAGATTCTAGTCTCCCGTCAGCCAATCAGCGACAAGAGAACCCGTTGACTGACGTCACACACGGCGCGACGGCCGGAGGATGGTTGGGTTGCGTGGCGGCCCACAAGTGCGCCGCCGCTACCGCGTCGCGCTTCACGTGCGGTGAGGCGTCCGCCCGTCACTGCAGAGATGACGCACCTAGCGGGGACACCTTCGGGCCATGTCAGACCCGACGACCCGACGATGTCGGCAGTCACTTGTCGGCGGTTCGGCTCACCTGTCGACGGTCGAGTGTAGCGGTCTTGCGCGGCAGCTCGCCGTTCGTCTGCACGTCACGGGGTCGGACAGTGCGGCTCACACCACACGGCCACCTGCCCCGCCCGCCGGCGCCTCCGCCCACGCCAGCACGGTGGCGTCACGTCGCACCGCCGATCACCACGGCGACGAGAGACGGCGCCGTCTTCTCGCCACTGTGCACCGACCCGAGACGCACTGAGCCGCTGCCGGGGCGCCAGCACGCACAGCGCCGCCCGCCAGTCACGTGCTCGCCAGGAGAGAGGAGCGGGCGGCGGCGCGGCGGCCGCGCGCGCTGACTCACATGGTCGGGGGAAGGGGAGGGGACGTCAGGTAGCGGCGGCCGTCCGGCGGCTGGTGCGCCGCTCTGGGCCGCCGCGGCACGCGAGCCGGCGCCAGCGCTGGTTGCCGCCGACTGAGACCGGCCGGGAGACGTGTGGCGGTCTGCTGAATGTGGAGAATGGCAGGCGGCGGTGGTCGGTGATGCGGGCAGGTGTGAGTGGAAGTGTGTGCATCAGGCAGGTTTCAGACGACAGTAGCGCACCCAAGGGGTGGAAGAAGGAAATGCCCCACCCCCGAATTGTGGTAGGCCCCAGACAGTCGTGCCGGAGTTCGAAAAAAATGCGCCGCCACCCGAAAAAAAATCGCGTTGGGGCCCAACATTCTTGTCAGGGCTCACAAAAATTGAATCTTTGGGGCCGCAACTAAGTACAGCGGGCTCCGAAAACTCGCGCCGAGGGCACAAAGATCGCACAGAGGCACCAATAAATCGTCTCGCCCCCCCAAAAAAAATTAACGGCGACGGTCCCACATAAAAACAGCGAAGGCCCAGAAAACTCGCGCCAGGGCCCGACCATTGCGCTGGAGTTCCCCTAAAATTCATCCTGGGGCCTCAAAATTCCCAATGGGGCCGCCAAAACATCGCGTCCGAGGGCCCCAAATAAATCCAGCGGTGTTTTAAACTCCTACAAAGGCCCGAAAGATCGTGCCTAGGTCCCAAAAATCCTACCAGGACCTGGACAAAATGAAACCAGGGTCCCAACAAGAATAAGCAGTGACCACCCAAAATCAATTCTGGCACGGAAAATCTCGCCGATGCACCATACATCGTGCCATAGGCCCCAGAAAATAGCGCATGGCTTGAAAAAAACGTGCTGAACCCCAACATTTCTCGCGGGGCCCTGAAATTTGCATCGGGGCCCAAAAATATTACGCTGGTGGTAAAAAATCGAGCCGGGGCTCAGAAAAGTCACAAGTTCAGAAGAAAGCTTAACCATGGAGAGCGGGTTGAAGTTTGGTGATCTAGAGACCATGGTAGTAGGTTGGGGCTCCATTTGTAGGAAAATGAAGTTGTCACTAATTTTCTTAAGGACAAAAATTGAAATGATCTTTGACAAACTAGTGGTCGAAATTCGGGGATTCAAAATGGGGTAGGTAGACCCCCTCCAAATTGGTCTTCATCCTGGCGCAAATCCTAGATTCAGTTAGATTCAATTCTGGTTTCAGACTATATCAATAGGACAGGAGGGGCACTGACGAATCCAGAAACTGATTTTTACTTTCTTCGAGTAGGGCTGTGAATCATTGAAAGCATTCAGTACGCACTGCTTGGACTTGTAACTTCACGGTATTGACGATGCTGAGTATTGCATTTTAATTGTGAGTATTGCATTCAATGCAAGACTGATTACCGATCCGGCACGAGGACCGTAGTTCTAAACAAACTGGTTTCTGTGTTGTTGCAGCTTAGGGTGTTTACTGAGATACAGACGCATTACATACGTTTCACCTCCGTACTGCAAAAGAGAGACTAGGCTAGGCTAACAAAACTAGGTTAGGTCAGGTAAGGTTAGGTTAGGTTGGGTCAGGCAATGTCAGATTTGTATGTAGAATCATCTTGGGAATTACATTGAAGACATTTTTTAACTTTACAAAAAAGGTCAATTTAGATTTGAGTTCGGTTACATTTTTCTGGAATTGGGAAATTTTTTTAACAAGTATTTATATTTTTTAACAAGTATTTATATTTTTGAACAAGTATTAACCCTTTCACTGCCACAGCCGGTCTGTCGATTTGCGGCTGTACTGCCGCAAGTGTGTAACTCTGGGTCACCGGCGGACCGCCCATTGACATGTCTCGAAAGAGTGATCGCCTGTCAGACCTCCCCTCCAGTCTGCCATTTGATACCTTCGCGCCAGCTCGGAGGTCGGAGGGTCCCCATTTCCGTGGCGAGGTTGGCGGTCGGGCTGTCCTCCAGGTATGGCACGATGGCAAGGCGGTAAGCAATCGAGCCCAGAACGGGGGTATATATATATATATATATATATATATATATATATATATATATATATATATATATATATGTATATATATATAAGTCGAGTACCTAGGATTCGCGCTAGGGGAACCGATTTGGAGGGGGCCCAACTATCCCCATTAAAAAAAAATCCTCCGGATTTCTACCACTATTTTTTCAAAGGGGCACATTTTATATTTTTTAAATACAATTATTAGTGACCAGCTTAACTTCCTGTGGAAGGGCCCAATCTACCACCATCGTCTCTGAGTCACCGAATTTTAACTCTAACCCTTGGTATCCTTTGGTAAGTCACCCGACACTGCTGAAATTACACCGGTGACAAATCACTCGTAAATGCAAAATTTTCCAATTCCAGACGTTTCAGTTTATGACGCTTGATCGCCAAAACGCCAACGTTCTTGCACTTGTACACCCGCCTTGCGCATTCGTCGCATTCGCCACACTTCGTGCGATTTTTCTGGTTTCTGCTAGGCCTTCTACGTTAAGCTAATTGCTTCCACATTGTGCCATCTTTGATGTGTGGAATGCTTGGTATGGGGGTTCGCTTGGAAAGTGCGATGAATTTAATTCGATGGTTAGTTCTCTTCTTCCCACATTTGCTGGTGGTCAATAAATCTGGATACCCGCTGAGCTTTGATGCACCGCATCTCTTTGGTTATATGGCCCCCAGATTCGCCACCGAACAGTGGTCCTACCCAGTTCTTTTTTTGACCCGTTGTATTTTTCGTCGTCTACGGATGTGTTTTAGGGCTCCAGCCAAATTTTATTTTGGCTGGAGCCTGGTACATTTTGGAGACCCGGCTCTTTTTTTAGTTTTGCTGCTTTTCGTGCATCGACGATATTTTTGAAGTACCGGCGCATTTTTTAAGATTACGATGTGTATATTTGGTGTCCAGTCTTTTTGTTCCTTTTTAGGGCCATGTGGTGCTTTGAGGTCCCAGCCTGTTCTTGGGGCCCGATTCGGTCTCATGGCCCCGGTGTGCTTTTATGGACTCTGTGGTGTTTTCATAAAGCTTCTGGTGCGTTTATTTAGAGTTGCAGCGCATGTTTTAGGGGCCTGCCACAATTTGCGAAACTCGGTACACTTTGGAGGGCCCGATGCATTTTAGGCCTCCTATTGTGTTCTTAGGGTCCCGCTGTATTTAATTGGGGCTCCCGACGCACATTTGTGGGATCCAGCACGATTTTAGAGGCTCTGGTGTAATTTCTCGGGGTCCCGGCGCGACCTTTCGGGCCCAAGCGCGTAATTCCGGCGGGATCTGAAGCCAGCTTCCTGGGTTCGACGCAATTTTTGGTGCCTTCTGATTTTTTAAGTCCGAGTCCCGGCGTGATTTGTCGGCCCCCCGGCGCCATATTCTTGTGTCCAGCCGCGATTTTTCGGGCTCCAGTATGTTTTTTGGGCCGCATGCGATTTTTGAAGGCATCTGGTGGTATGTTTATGGCACTCGGACATATATTTTAGAGGACTTCTCGTAATCGGACATATATTTTTCGGAACATCTCCTTATTTTGGAGGGCTCCGGCTTAATTTTCCTCGAGCCCCAATCCAATATCTGTGGTCATGCTGTGCTTATTTAAGGCCATCGACACCACTTTTTGGAGACCCGAAGGGGATTTTCGATCCCCGCAGTGGGGTCAGCCTCGTCGCTCGGCTGGCTAGAGAATTGGCGCTCTCTCGGGTCACCACAGTCTCACTCGTCCTTCCATCCATACGCTCCCATTCCAATGCCCATCTCATCTCAACATCCATGTCCTTCACCTGGCCCTGCAACACCAACTCTTCCTACTATGAGCAGGTAGGACAACTTCCCCGGTCCTGCCCTCCAGCTCAGTTTTATCGGGGTCGTCGCGCCCCCTCGGCCCGCCCCCCGGGGTTGACGGAGTCCTGGAGGCTGAGGTCCCCCGTCGCACGGCGCTAGTTGTGACGGGGGACCAACACGCCTCTTTGGTCCTAATATCCCGGAGGGGCGGGCGGGTCCGTAGGGCCCCATACGGGCCAAGCGACATGTCGCCTCAGGCCGAAGGTCTGGGCCCTGGCCCAGGGCCTGCCGGCCTGGCCGGCAGGGGTCAAGTGGTGGGCGGCGCTGGATCCCGGTCGGGGTGGTGAGTCTCTCTCCCGGCCGGGCGAAGGCGCCGCCTGCCCCGTATAGCTCCTCGGGCGCCTGGCGTCCTCCCATCCGCGGGGCCCAGGCGTCCCCCCGTTGGGCCCCTGTGTGGTGGGACGCCCGAGGAGTTGAAAACAAAACACACTTCATGGCATCAGCACTAAACAAAAGCACTTCTGGCCCCTCTCGTAGGGGCCAGACCGACCCTTCCCTACTTGGAGATCGGGATCGTACCATCGAACGTACTCCCGGCCCTCGTGTCCTTGTCTTCAGAGGAAAGCACAAAAGTCTTGCGTCTCTGTCCCCATTCCAGAGGAAGGACGGATGCGACATATTCGGTGAGATTGTGAGGTGCCAGAAGTTGAAGGATGGTGCACTGGAGGTAGAATTTGCTGAAGCAGAGCAGGCAGGTGTTGCACTTACATCATCTGAGTTCGTGTATGGTGTGCGAAAGAACGGTAAAAATGAGAAAAAAAAGGAAAGAAATCACCGTGGAACCTCACAAAACAAAAAACTCCTCTCAGGGGTATTATAAACTGCTTTGATTTAAGGGATGTATCCGAGGACGAAATCGTGGATGGGCTCTCCAACTTTGGTGTATCTGGCTCGAGGAAAATGAAAGTAAAGAGGGGGGCAGAACTTTTTACGACAACAACGTTATCCTGACCTTCAACAGAACCGATTTACCTCCGGAGATAAGAGTGGGTTACGTACTCCACTCACAGTACGATAATTTCTTCCTAGTCCCATGCGTTGCTTCAAGTGTCAACGGTTCGGACACACTACCCAATTTTACCGTAACCGCCTCGTGTGCAACAAGTGTGCCTCCCCTGAACATTCCGGTGACAATTGTGTATCTGAAAACCTGTTTTGTATCAACTGCGGTCAAGGACAGGATCCTCACACCGCGTACGACCGCGCATGCCTGAATTATATTAAGGAAAGGGAAATTATATCAATAAAGCACACCAAAAAGATCACATTTAGAGAGGCCAGGGACTTATGCGAAAGATCGCACCCCCGGATTTCTTACTCTGCAAAAGCCAAATCTACCTTGACGGGTACACAATATATACAACCCAACAAGGCATCGGAGCTGAACGCTCAACTTACGGCCCTCCTTCGAGCTTTTGGAGCTCCACTTGAGACACCGGCTGTGCAGAGGCAGCGAATACAGGCGACTCCGAGTCCACCGTTGACCCACCCACCACGTATAATTGCGGTGATAACCAACCAGAGACCTCCCGATCAACATCTGCAAGCGGGGAGTGGATCCAGGTCCAACGGACCAAGAGGCCTGCTCGGTCCTCCCCGCCAAAGCCTAGCCTCTTCAAATCTACGACGTCTCCCACCCTGAAATCCCCACCCTCCACTTCCCACCCTTCCCCAAACATTCCCCCAGTCCCCCCACGCACCACCACCACCACCGCCAAATCCTTCTTATCCACTTCCTCTCTTCCCGAATCCAACCCCCATCCCGTGAGGCAGGCCTCACCCTCACCCTTAACATCTGCTTCCGCACCTCCATCGCCGTCACGTAACACCCACCGACCAATCCAAATCTCCGACGCAAGCTTCCAGTACCAGGAAGCTGAAAGGCGTGCCCGCGAGGCCAAGCGAGCCCGACTTGCTCAGATGGAGAGGGCCCGAACGGGAGGCCGCCAAGGGACTGACAAGTCTCTTCCTCCAAGGCCAGCCACCCCATCGCCGCGGCGGCGAGTGGAAGGTCCGGCTCCGTCAGACGAGATGGGCCCTCCTCCGCCTCCACCCCGTTTGGGGCACCAGAAAAGAGGAATGCCACCGTCGGGCTCCCCACCAGCGGAAGCGTCTCCGCGTTCTCGCCCCAGGACACAGTCGCTGGGACCTTGTCAAGGCGAGCTAGCAGACTCCGTTCCTGGACAAGCAGCAAGGTTTTAATCCACTACGCCAATTTCTAGCCAGCGACCATTGTATCATGCAACTCCCCCTTTTTATACAGAAACCATTACTGACTGTCTGTGATATTTTCCCAAAACTGTTTTAACCCTTAAATCGCCCACCATGCAGGCCTTTTTACAGTGGAACTGTAGAGGTTTTAGGACGAGTGTCCAATAACTCCAGAGAGTTCTTAATCAACAATGCCCAGCAGTAGTATGCCTGCAGGAAACGAAAGTTAGACCGGAGCACAAGATATCCATTAAAAACTATTCTGTTTTTCGTAAGTATGTACTGTTTGACACCATTGCTCACGGTGGGGTGCTTCTGGCTGTTCACCACAGCGTTTCGGGTAAAGAAATCGCGTTGAAAACCGACTTGCAGGCGGTGGCCGCGCGTATCCTCCTAAACCATCGTGCCCTTACTGTGTGTTCTCTGTACCTCCCCCCTGGTGTTGTATTCCCAATAAATGATCTGGAAAAGCTTTTGTCTCAGCTCCCGCCTCCCCTCCTTCTTTTAGGAGACTTTAATTCCCATCACACCATATGGGGCTGTGTTGATATTAACTCTCGTGGGCGTCTCTTGGAAAATTGTATTATACGGACATCCCTCTGCATTTTAAACACTGGCGCAGGTACCCATTTTAGCCTCCCATCAGGTCTTACTTCAGTTTTAGGTCTTAGTCTGGTGAGCCCGGAGTTGGTTAACAGTTTTGAATGGTCGGTTGACGAGGGAAGTGGGAACTTTTCCATCTGGTTACACCATCAAGGAAGTCCCATATTGGGACCTCGACCACAACGATGGAACTTCAAAAAAGCGGACTGTGAAATATTTGAAGACCAGGTACAGCGTGTTTTTGTTCACACTATGATAAACCACCAATTTTAATAGAGACATTTACATCTCTCCTTCTAGAATGTGCAACCAGATGCATCCCTAGGACCACTGTGTCCCCTAGGCGTACCCCAGTTCCGTGGTGGACGCGTGAGTGTCGTGATGCCATCCGAGCGAGACGACGCGCCTTTAGAGCTTTCAACCGTAATAGTACCACCACAAATTTAATAGAGTTCAGACGTGCTAGGACTGTCGTGCGGGCGTACGATACAGGAAGCAAAGCGGTCTTCTTGGCGTGAGTATGTGAACTCTTTGAGCCGCTTTTCTCCCCACTCTCTGATCTGGTCCCGAATTAAAAGAATCTCTGGTCAACTACGGTTCGATCCCTCTCCCTACATTAGTTATTGGCGATCGTGAGGTTGCTCACCCGGTAGACGTAGCCAACGAATTTGGAACTACACTTGCTCGAAGATGTCAAACTGGTACCAATGATCCAAGCTTCCTTCGTCATAAACGCCGCTGTGAGATGACTCCGGTTGAGTTCTCAACGCCTGAGCGGCTTTCATGCAACCAACCGTTTACCAGATCTGAGCTGGCATCTGCCATTTCTTCACTTGCAAGCGTCGCTGAGGGCCCGGATTGTGTACACAATGAACTATTGAGACATCTGCCCCAGGGAGTGATATCTGTGCTTTTACGCGCATTTAACAATTTATGGGAGCTCGGGCTATTCCCCCCATCGTGGAGGGATGCCACGATAGTTCCCCTTCTTAAACCTGGGGAAAGCGGTACAGAACCTTTGAACTACCGCCCAATATCTTTGACATCTGCCCTGTGCAAGTTATTGGAAAAGATGGTCAACGTTCGCCTCACATGGTTTCTAGAAAAACACGATCTCCTTGCAAATTACCAATGCGGTTTCCGAAAAAAACAGAAGCACCATTGATCACATTTTATCTCTGGACACCGAGGTAAGGGTTGCTTTTCATAGGAAACACCATCTTGGGGCCGTCTTCTTAGACATTGAGAAGGCATATGACACAACTTGGCGTCACGGAATCCTTATGAAACTCTTAAAGAAAGGAATATATGGTTACATGGGCATATTTTTGCAACTTTTTTTTAAAGAAAGAAGATTTCGGGTACGCATTGGTAACCATTTCTCCCGATGGTTTATCCAGGAGAATGGCGTCCCACAGGGAAGTGTTCTCAGCGTTCCACTATTCGGCATTATGATCGATGACATCGGCGATTCCATTCCGCGGAACATGGGGCGCTCGCTTATCGTGAATGATTTTGCCATCTGGTCCTGCGCCTCACGAACACCAACATTACAAAGGCAGTTGCAATTAGCAGTTGCGGAAAAGTGGGCAAACATCAATGGATTTTCATTTTCTACAACGAAAACTGTCGCGCTCCATTTTTGCCGTCGTCGATGTGACCAGGAAATATAAATTAAACTTTATGGCAGGAATGTTCAACCCGTGGTGCGATTTCTGGGAGTGGAATTTGACAAACGTCTTACATACCAGCACCAACTGAAAACGTCACGTGGAAAGTGTTTTAGCGCACTGAATATCATGAAATGCGTCGCTCGTACCTCCTATGGTGCAGATCGAGATACGCTTATGCTGTTATATCGTTCCCTGATACGTTCAAAACTTGACTACGCCAGTTTTATCTATGACGGTGCTGCTTTAGCCAACAAGCGTATACTTGACACTATCCACCACACCGCCATCCGCATTGCAACTGGAGCATTTCGCACCTCACCCACGGTAAGCCTTCTAGCAGAGGCACATGAGCCGCCTCTCTGCCTGCGTAGAGAAAGGCTGGGTATGCGCTACGCCTGCAAACTTCGCCAGCTCCCTGATCATCCCGCTTACTCACATGTTTTCTCGCAACGATTGCGACCATTTTCCCCACAGATCGAAATTTCAGGGTTGCCCTGTTCGGTGTACGCGTGCGTGAACTGTTCCGAAAAAGCCGAGTTCGAATCGAAGGTATCCGGAAAGTCGAGCACACGGAGATCCCCCCATGGGAGCTGATTGCACCAGAGGTGGATTTGTCCCTCGCTAGGACCAGGAAAACCGATGTCGCCCCAGAAGAGTTCCGGTCACTGGCCCTTGAACGCATCGCTTCATTTCATGAATGGGTGACTACATATACTGATGGTTCTCGAACCGAGGATGGTGTTGGCAGCGCATTCGTTTGTGGCTCTGTCATCCGATAATTTTCACTCCCGAAGCACGCATCTGTATATTCATCAGAACTTGTCGCCATTTTGAAAGCCCTATGTAATATCGAAGTGTCAGGAGGTGATCGTCATGTGATTTTCACTGACTCCTTAAGTAGTCTTTTAGCCGTGAATACATTCAATCCTTCCAACCCACTTGTGCGTGATATTCTAAGGTGTCTTACCACTGTGCACCGCTTTGGACGGCGAGTGGTTCTGTGTTGGCTTCCTGGCCATGTTCGAATTGCTGGGAACGAGTTGGCGGACGCTGCGGCAAGGCGAGCAGCGCATGCCCCGTGCACTCGGTCGCTGCCGCTTCCCGCCACGGACCACTATCGACAGATTTCCATCTTCCTCCTGAACAAGTGGCAAATAATGTGGGACGCGACCAATGCGAACAAGCTGAGAGCCATCAAGCCACGTTTGGAACCTTGGGGTTCATCCCATCGTATGCTTAGAAAAGAAGAGGCCTCATTATGTCGTCTCCGCATAGGGCACACTTACGCCACGCACGGTTACCTGCTGTGCGGTGGCGACAGACCCCAGTGCGCCACATGTCGATCACCACTGACAGTTCACCACGTTCTGATCTCGTGTCCTATATATGCCGACAAACGTGACATTACTTTGGATCTCTCTTGACAATGTTCTTTCTAACAGCTCTCCCGTTGTCCAATCGGGACGACTGATGGATTTTTATCCGAAGTATCGTTTTTAACTATATATGCCCCTCATCGATATGCATGATATGTAAACTGTGTAACAAAGTAAAGCGACGAAACCGCGTCAATGGTGTGACGCTTGGAACTGCTAACCGCATCTCAATGATCACATGAGTTATGGGCGCAATATGACCAGAACAGTCGAAGCGCCCGAAAGCCCAAATAACTAACTAATTAACAAGAATTTCCGTGCCCCGACCAGATTTTCTCGGACTGCCGACGGGAATTTTGGGTCCCGAGCATGATATTTGTGGACTCGGCGCGAGTTCGTGGGGAGCGCTGCACTTCCTGGGCCCCAGCGCGATTTTGTCGGGCCCCGGCGCAAATTTTCGGCCCGATGGAAGTTCTTTTTGGTGCCAGCTGTATTTATGTAGAGCTCCCTACGCGAATTCTCGGGTCCAGACACGAATTTATGGAGCCCACGAACCATTTTTGGGGACCCGGCGCATTCTTGGCGGCCCACGCCTTCAGGGGAGGCGGGGGCATTTTCTTCTATGGTACACCACTGCGGCTGCTCAACGAGTTTTCCCTTCAGCCGATGGCACCCTTCAATGTAGCAGAAAAAGCCCTTCGAATAATTTTATTTCAGGATCTGTTCGGATTTTTATCTGTGCTCGGGTGGATTCCATTATGAGTCCCCTTTGTGATTTTGCGGTCGAGTTCTATTTTGTATAAGTCCCATGCGCGATATTTGAAGGCCCCGGTACGATTCTCAGGGCTCCAGGTGCATTTTGTCATGCACCAGCACGCTTCTTTTCCGGCGCGCCCGACGCGTTTTAGGGTCTTTCACGCAATTGTTCTGGCCACAGTGACGTTCCGTTTAGGGATTGATAATTTGGAAGCCGGCAACTTTTTAAGCTCCGGTGGGACATTTTGGGCCCCAACACGTTTGGAGGCTTTTGGAGCTATTTGAGCTTACCCCGGAATGATTTTCGACGTCAGAACTGTTTTTTTCTCGTTTTCCCGGCTTCATTTTCGTGGGTAGTCCCGATGAGAATCTTGGGGCCCTGGTGCGACCTGTCGAGCCCTAACGTGATTTTCAGAGGACCGGGCGCGACTTTTTGGTACCGCCAGGTTCAGGGTGATTTTCAGGGGCCCGGCCCGACCACAGGTCCCCGTTGGATTTTCAAGAACCCGGCACGACTTTTTTGGCCCCAATGTGATTTTCATGGCCCAGGCGCGAACTTTGTGCAGCCACAACGTGATTTTCATGAACCCCGGTTCAACTTTTTGGGAGCCCCAGTACGACTTTCAGGGGCCCGACCCGATCTTTTGGACCCCAGCGTGATCTTTAGGGGCCCAGCCTTTTGTCCCCCATCGTGATTATCAAGGTCCAGGCACGACTTTTTGGGCATCCAGCATGATTTTTAGGAGCGCAGATGCGAACTTAAGAGGCCCCCAGTGTAATTTGCACGGTACCCGGTCCGACTTTTTGAGGACCACAGCGCGATTTTCCGGTGGTTCGTCCAGACCATTTGGGCCCTAGTGTGATTTTCAGGGGCCTCGCCAGTCATTTTGGGGCACAGCGGGTCATTTCTGGGCCCCAGCGAGACTTCTTGGCCCCCTGCGTGATTTCCATGGATCCCGCCTGACCATTTGAGGCCCCAGCGTGATTTTTCGTGGGGTCCCGGCGGGACCTTTTGAGGGGCCAGCGGTATCTTCAGGTGCCCGGTCACACTTTGGAGCTACCGGCGTCATTTTAGGAGCCCCGGAACGATCTGGGTGTCCCAATGTGACACGAGGACCCCATAACCTCTCCGGGGTTGGGAAACTACCCTCCAATGCCC